>CAEMYA010000181.1:73179-121808 GCA_903131615.1 Diplodus sargus | reverse complement strand
AAAAAAAAAAAAAAAAAAAATTAATATGATAATTGTACATGAATCCAACAGAACGTATTCAGCTCTAAAACACTGAGGCCTCAAGGGTGAACAAGTAAAACACAGCAGGCGTGCAAGGATCAAGATTTGCCTCCGTCTCCGAGTTGACCCGCGTGTCTCCTCCAAATCCGCCTCGTCTTCGAGAAACTTGACTTGTAAACAAGGTGCATTCAAATGCAGACGATTTGTCTAAGCCTTTGTTTGCTGAGATGTAAAGACGCAAGTGTTCATGGTGCCATGCAAAACAGCCAGGACACCAGAAAACTGCTGCCACCAGCCGGGCTCTCCACAGAGCCTGAACACACTGCTGAGAGGACATGTACAGACACACACACACACACACACACACACACACACACACACACACACACACACACACACACACACAGTGAAAGTCCCCGCACACAAACGAGGCTACTCCCAATATTCAAGGTGTGCTAACAAACACACATTTGTTAAACAAATGGATTCAGCGTCATGTGGTCCGTATGAGAAAATTAGGAACTTGCGTTGTGAGAACTGAAGAGGGAGGTGATGTGCAGACTCAGTGTATGTGTGTGTGTGTGTGTGTGTGTGTGTGTGTGTGTGTGTGTGTGTGAGTCAATGCATTTAGAATTTATTGTCATGAAGTGTAAAGCGTGTGTGTCTTTGTTTGACCGTCAGTGGTTCCAACCAACAACGCTGAGAAAGAACCGTGAAAACATCAAACACACACAGTTTGTTGCATGTAAATACGTAATGATTCTAAAAGTACGGCACGTGTGAAGGTATTTGATTGGTTTTAACCCCGCAGGTACTGGAGAGAGCGGGAAGAGCACCTTCATCAAACAAATGAGGATCATCCATGGAGGAGGTTACTCGGAGGAGGACAAGAGGAGCTACGCCAAGCTGGTCTTCCAGAACATTTACACGTCCATGCAGACGATGATCCGAGCCATGGAGGCTCTTAGTATATCCTTCGCTGACCCACAGAACCAGGTACGGACTGGGTCAAACTGGGCCTAGCTCAGTTTTGACTTTGGAGTTTATTTGAGTTATTATGTCCTTTATTCAGCACTACATTTAAGATTTTAAGTCTGAATGAACATTTTGTGAATACAGCAAAATATAAAGCTGATAGGAATTCAAGAAAAGTGACTGAGGCACCAAATACAGCTTCAGTTATAATCCCTCAAAATGTCATAATAGAACAGTTCAATGGTTTTTTATGCTATTTAGACACAAAACCATGTGAGAAAATTGTAAGGAATGGAACTTTAATACAGTCTGTCTACAGGCAAAGTGAAGGCAGATTGTGTGAAATTAAGAATTCTGAGCTTTCTGTCAACGACACTGTTTTGTGGTATAAAAGACGCAAACCAGCATTTTCAACTGATTTTCACAGCTTGTCTCTATATTTAAAATAAATAAAGTCAGGTCCCTGTGAGTCAAACATGCCCCACAACAAATATACTTGTTAAATGATTAACTCATTAAGAAAATGCCCAAATTCTGCTGCACGGCACTCACAGTGCATCCTCAAATCCTGCATATTTCCTTTTCTCTAATGGTTTCTTGCAGATCAGATTAGAAAACAAATAATTTGCTCAAAAGTAGGATTTTGGACGGAGACAGAAATATTCCTGAGTAGTAACAGTCTAAGCTAGCTCCTTGTTTCTCCTCCTCTCCTCGGTCTGTTTCCATTAAGTGAGAGAAGTTGTGGACGTGCCGGACGGATAAGTTTTCTATTTGTCACTGTGTCTGTTTCTCCGTAGAGCCACGCAGATGCAATCCTAGAGGTGGAGGTGGACAAGGTGGAGGAGTTAGAACAAAGCCTCGTGACGGGCATCAGGAATCTGTGGGCCGATGGAGGAGTACAGGAGTGCTACGACCGCCGCAGGGAATACCAGCTGTCCGACTCCACCAAATAGTGAGCATTAGACAACATTAACACAGAGATTCTGGTCTGTTCAGGTCTGCCAGATGGTTATCACAGATAGAGTTAAACAGTCTCAGCATCAAGGCACAAAGATAGAAAAGTTCTGGTGGGCCAACATTGGCTCCACCTTGGACATCCCTGATTTAGACCCTAATTTTGCGAAATAAAATACATAAAATAAATATCAAATATCTTTTTGAAGATAGACGGGTTATATTACAGGGATTGGTTTTAACTTCCTGGTCAGAGTTTTTCTTTAATCGCCACAAAATTCCCAGATATTTCTCTTTATATTTCCTCTTCCTGCTTGCGTTTATTTCCTCCTCTTTTTTTATCAGCTATCTCACAGCCCTGGATCGAATTGCAGAACCCTCTTACCTACCTGACCTGCAAGACATCCTCAGAGTCCGAGTGCCAACCACGGGTATCATCGAATACCCCTTTGACATGGAGAATGTCATCTTCAGGTGAGATATAGCGCTCAGGTCGGACAGGCGCGGGTGACTTTTTGACGTTGCGTAACTCTCCTCTTGGTGTTACGGCAGAATGGTGGATGTGGGGGGTCAGAGGTCAGAGAGGAGGAAGTGGATCCACTGCTTCGAGAACGTCACCTCCATCATCTTTCTGGTGGCGCTCAGCGAGTACGACCAGGTTCTGGCCGAGTGCGACAACGAGGTGAGAGATCAGCAGATCGCCGCTCCATTCTTTGAGTGCGGTGTCGTTGTTCCAACCTTTCTCACGCTGCAATTCAATTCCAGAACCGTATGGAGGAGAGCAAGGCCCTGTTCAAAACCATCATCACCTACCCCTGGTTCCAGCGCTCCTCCGTCATACTCTTCCTCAACAAGACCGACATCCTGAAGGAGAAGATCATGTACTCCCACATAGCCACGTACTTCCCTGAATTCACAGGTTAGATCGCATGTTTGAATAATCATCCTAAGGCTGGTCATTCTGTGCCACATGCTTCATGTCTCTTTACTCTTTCCACCGATTCTGGACATTAAAGTGTTCACAGGTCTCGGCGAGTACGACTGCATGCGTGTAAAAGTTGCATTCAACATATTGAAATAACAACCTTGACTTGCAGGACCGCAGCAGGATACGGGAGCAGCTCAAGAATTCATCCTGAAAATGTACCAAGAACAAAACCCGGACAAGGACAAGACGCTGTACCCTCACTTCACCTGCGCCACGGACACGGAAAACATCCGCTTCGTCTTCGTGGCCGTCAAAGACACCATCCTCAGACACAACCTGAAGGAGTTCAACCTGGTGTAAAAGGGAGCAGGAGGACCGCAGAGGGTAGAAGTAACGACGCGAGGAGAGCCACGATAGGAGACATGCGTATAAATAAACTTGACTGTGATTTGTCATAGTTGTCTAAACAGAGAACAATTGGATTTCACATAAAGTTTCTCCCTGTTTAAACAACTAATGGCAAGATCCTTTGTGTCATTGTGCCTGTAAGAGTCCAGCTAGAGAGAGAGAATGTGACTGTGTGTAAGCTGCTCTCTGGAATGCAATATTTATGTGTTGTGTGTAATTTATAGCATTTATAGAGATGTACTGCAGGGAAAGAGATACTTTACAGCAGAAGTGAGGATGTGAAAACTATTTATTTTTTAAAGATTATTACGTAATATCATCGACCTCAAGTAGGCAACATATTTCACAAAATCTTAAAATAGTTATGCTCACGCACGAGCTGTTTGAAAGAGTTTTTTTGTTATTTAATATTGATACTTAGAACATTTTATGCCTTTTGCTTTTAACACCGAGCCACCTGTCTTCTCCCGCCTGAAGGTGCCTTATTTACTCAGCACACTGAGTTTGTTGTAGATGCAAATAATCCACATTGTGCTTTGAGACAAATCCAACTGTTCTTCTTCTTACGAGATATGCAAAGTACACGTGTGGTGATTCTGAATAAACGATTATAGTTACTTAATGAAGAGTGTCGTTTGTGTGCGTGGGATGTTCTGGGTACAACAAAAAGAGATGACGGTGAGATTTAATACACATATTTTATTTTATTTTTTCAGAAAGAGCAGGGGGGGAAAAAACAGAAACATCAGGCCACTCCAGTGTATATTTTGCTCCCCCAAAACCAAAAATGACAAACATTAACAGGCAACAGAAACACTTAGTCGCATTAAACTGCGATGCACCACAAACCAAAAAGCAAACCCTTTAAAAAGCACGTCAGAATTAACAGCAGCTCATAATAATTAGCATTCGTTTCTATTAAATATACTTTTCTCTGCATAACTCCTTAACATTGTTGGCATTGCATACGTGTGGTATAAAAACATAAAAATCACAAAATTACAATCTGTAACACCGTAACACAATGGACTATTGTGTGAGTGTGGATATATATATACAGAGAGTTTATTATTTTAGATCAATATACAGCAAATTGTTAAGTGTAGTATAAAAATAGCATGCCTCTCTAAATCACACACTGAACAGTCTTCAACTGCAGCAACGTATTAAAAAAAGAGGAAGAGAAAAGAGTAAAAGTAAGACGACATATTCTGAGTTACATGTGTTATAAAGCCATACTCAAAAGTTTAAATTAGTTTCCCTTTTATATAATCTGGTAAAATTAACACTGTACAACATTAAATGTGCTACAACAATCATGGTTGATTTGGCCTCAGTGTTATTCAAGCTGTTCTCTACCACTTCTCTTCTCTGGCTGTTGCACTGGAACAGTGTAGCTTCTTAAAGCAAAAAACGACAAACTTGAATTATGCTCAGTGAAACTGAAACTGAATGAAGTCAGTGTGAGTTAGACTGCAGAGTGCAGAAAACTAAAAGGCCTAGAAAAGTGAAAACCCTCCAATTTCAGCAGCATTTCAGACACAAGCGGATTGTGCGAAGCGATGAAGTAAATGATTATAAAATAAATTATAAAGTGTGTGCGCAAGAGACAAAGATTGGTTAAGTGTATACAGAGTTTCTGTGGTAAAATGAATGTAAGTGAGCTGTCCATTTATAGAGCTTCAGTTAGCATGCACGCGTACACAAACACTCACTCAGTCTTTCATCCCACGACGCACATTAACAGTCGACATACAGCATCGTTTGTGTGTTCGCGCCACTACTCACACACGGAGGTAAACAAAAGGAGCATGCAGTAGAGAACAAAGGCACTGACACACACACTGACTGTGTGTGTTTTCTTCTTATTCTTTTTTCCATTTTCTCTTTTACATGTTCGTCATTTTCTCACTCTTCTTGTCGTGTCAGTATTTAGGTAAACTCTCTCGCGCGTCCTCCAACTTGGCAAGAACCCACTGAGGATAAAACAGAAGCAAAGTTATTAACTCCGACTGCAGGCTGGTCACATGACGCTGGTCTGAATGACATACGGAAGCACTTTAATGTTACTGTACAGAAAGCAGACAACAGTCGTACAGTATATAAAGCATTTACACAGGAAGATCTTTTAGTCTGAATCGTCAGCTTACCTTGGCTATCTCAGGAGTTTTGAAGTTTATGATCTTCCCAAACTCCTTGGCATGGAAGACAGACTTCACTCTCTCCTGCAGCATAAAAGACATGTAGCACATGAGCATGTAGTGCAACAATCTGCTTAATAATTATTTAAAAACAGTCCTCTGAGGGTTAAAACGTAAATCTTCTGGTTTGGATTGTTAATCAAAGATTTCCTGTACCTTGGCCTCAATGCGAAGTCGCCGGCTCTCTACAATCATCGGCTCCTTGGTGAACTCTTCAAACAGATACTGCCACTCGCAGGTCAGCTGGCCAAATGTGCCTTTGGTCACAAAGAATATCCCCCTGGAGAAGAAACCACACAACAGCGGGTTAGATCTGGGACACACTGAGTTCAGGTATTCAGGAGTGTTGTGCTGCTCGTCTCAAACACTCGCCTCTTGGTGATCATCAGGAAGTCAGAGTCATTGACCTTGGCATGAGCAAAGTATCTGTACTTGGCAAAACGGCCATTCTCGATTTTCTGAGGGGAGAGACAAAGTAGGTGAATATCTACACAAACAACAAGACTAAAAACTAAAATGAACGCTCAGATGTCTCATGGTAATTTCTATCGACAAGCATTTTACACTTAAGTCCGATGAAACTGGAAGATGTTGTGGGTGGTGAGGAAAGACGGGATGAAACAAACACGATGGCAGAGAGACGAGTAGATGTGAACATTTTATTGAGAACAAGAGGACAGGGAACAGTAGCAGTGAATGACAGAATGACAAATCCAACAAAAAAAGCTTCATGATGTGAGGATTCTTCTACAATGAATGAAAATCTTAACAATGAGAAGAAATAATGATTTTGTGGGGAGAAAATGATAAAAGGAAGAATAAGGTCTGACACAGGAGTGATAAAGATAAAAAACATAATTAAGACACTCACAAAATAAAGAAAACACAGTAAATCATAAAATACATAAAAACAAATGTCTTCAATTACTCAGGTGCCTTTCTTTGGTTTGTTAAATCCTTCAAAAGTGAGTGAACTCCTGACTAACAGACTGGAGGCTCAAACACAGACTACAGACAGAACAACGACGCTACACTACAGCTGCCACTTTTCCTCATCACCCTCATCCTCTGAGCCACTTCTACTCCATTCAATGAAGGCCAACCTCCTCTGTGGACACGACAAGAGAGAAGAGTCAGGGTCAGAGCAGAGAGAACCAAAGAAGCCTGTTTCTACCCCTGAGAGGCTCCCTGTGCTGTGTGCAGTGAAGTCAGTGATCGTTTAAGTTTTAGTCGAGGAAGTAAAAGTTTATTCTGATTTAATCTGATCAGCAAAAGATCTTTTTATCTGTTTTCCTCACAGTTACAACAACTCGGTGCTTCAAATCTCTAAAATACCCGACATTCATTTATAAAATGTGCCATAATTGATATTTCTGTTTTCATTTGCTTATGGATTTATCTAGTGCTTAATCTCCAGTATTCATGTTTTCATTTATCAATTTAAAGTGTATTTATTCATGTATTTATTTATGCATTATTTTCCCTTTGCATTTTGCAGCATAGTACATAGATAAATAGATTTTAAAAAGAAAAAAATGATAAAACAAATGGGAAAGAAAATCAATGGGCAAAGTGACAGAAAGCTACTTAAATACAGAAGCAGATTTTACACAGATATCATAAATTAAGAAATGCCTACATTTATTTTGTTGGTGCACTACATTAACTGCTTTCTTAATTAAAAGGGCTATTCACTTACGTCTTTTCTATTTTTGATTTTGCCGGGTTCAGTCCTCCATAAAGTGCACGAGTGGACCTAGAAATATGGTTTTCATTCTGTTTTAAGCTTAATTTTGTCTACAGATCAATTAAAACGACTTCTGTCATGTTGCTATATTTAATCCCCAAAAATATAAATTCAATTACGTTCAATCGCAATGTGTGTGAATCCTATTTTAACAAGCTACAAGAGAACACAAGCATGAAATGCGGCATCCACTGCGGTGTGTATTTGTATAATTCTTGACATCATTCATAATTTAGCACAAGGGGAATAATCGTTCACTAACACTACAAATACAAACCTACTGTAGCCGAGGTCTAAAGCTGCTGAGAACGTTGGGTGACAAATTAAAGGTGAGTAAAACGAGGGGAAACACGTGATGACGTCAGATGCTTCAACACGGAGCACGAGAGGTCACTGAGAATGAAACTGACGTGGAGCAGACGCTGTAACCTTCGCAATCACAAGACCTCGACCAAACTGAACAACCTGAAGAGTTTTTTGAGTGATGCCTTGAGAGATGCTCGTCAAAAACACCACAAGGAAATATCTTTTGGACGAATGGTATTCAATGAGCGCTGACTCTGTGTCGGAACACCTTCAGTAATTAAGACACTTTAATTTGTCACCTAAAGTATCGAGGGGGATCCTACACATGACATCTTCACTTCAGTCTAGACAAATTGTGTAGCTCTGACCTGAGACTCATAAGCAGTCAAGTCAATCCACTCCATCCAGCTGGACAGCTAGATAACATCGTCACAGAAAGAGTGACTCGCGGTTTAAAGCTTAAATGGATCAGAACTGAGACACTTCGAAGCCACACTTACATCTGTGAATATGAGAAACCCGTGCTACTGACAAACTGGCCCTGAACCACATCAAGGGGAAGGTTCTAATCAACAGTATGTTTATCCAAAAGGGCTGCAGAGACTATTTTTGCTAAAAACCTGGAGGAATTCATTTGCATCCAGATGTAGCTTAGTTTACCAACATGAGGTAGATACACTGCACTGACTTACTGCTGCAGTAAAATACATAAAATGCTGAGTGTTCCACATGAACACCAAATGCCTCAACAAACATCTTTTCTTTTATACTGTGGTTGTTCTTACATTTCTCGTAAATGTGTTCCCCTTTATCTCCTTAGAACAGAAAACACAGCCACAGAGGCGACTGAATCACTGAGTTTTCCCTGAAATTAGTTTACTGATAAAATATTAACCAGCTCGGTCCGACTACGGAGAGATGATGATGCAGAGTTTTTTGTCCTACCTGGAGCATCTGACTGCCGAGGCCTTCCCTCTCCTTATATGGTCGTATGACACCGTCCTCGTGGATGAAGCGTGGAGGACGGAGAGATTCAATATCTTGTGAAGTCTCCGCTGCCCTAAAAATGACAAGACATACCTTACTTGTTACCTATGTGTGTATTAAGTTAGTATAAAACTGGCAAATAGCAACACTGTGTTGAGGTTAGACATTGAGCGTCACTTTCAACTCTGCAGCACATCCGTGTGATCACATACCTCTTGATCCCTTGAAAAGTACTACTGGCCATGTCGATAATGCCTCCTGTGGGTCTGGCTACTGCGCCAACCAGACCTTTGCCAACACCTTTAAAAAAGCCCGCTGCACCCTCCTTCTGGGCTCCTGCAAGATAACACATCAGACGTCAACACAAAGCCGGACACATAATTCAATAGTTGCATTAATAGCGCATCCAGCACTAATCATCAGTATGATTTTATGGTCCAATTCAACCTACCTTTAATAGGTTTGGTGACAATCCCCGTGATCCCACTGACAAATCCCTGACAAAAGAAAAACACAAGAATATTACCAAGAAGCTGCAGACAATTTCATTTAGGTCATCACTTTGCATTCTAACATTTGAAGACAAGCTTGCGTACGTACAGACACTAATCCCTTTCCACCCCTGGTCAGCCCCTCTCTCAGGCCGCTGGGCTGTTTGTTCATAGTCTCTCGTCTCTTCTGCTGGTACTCCTCGTCCATCGTTATGGCAGCAACACCCTTTGCCATCGCACCTGTGATCCGGGAGGCGGCACCTGCTATTCCACCTGGAAGACAGATAAGAGCCTTTATAGTTACTTTTTAAAATATGTCTATTTATTCTATAAGGAAAAACTGTTTTTATCTCTCTCTTCATTTTCCGTTCCCGTGACAATGCAAATACATTCAAAAAGCACATCGCATTAAAGTTCATTACGGCAGCAACAAGTGAAATGTTTAATTGAATACAGAAATCTGGTGTACCACAGCAATCAGATTCAGGTTTCTCATGTGGGAAGAGATAAGTTTCCGCCATGTGCTTACCTACAGCTCCTCCCACCAGAGCCTTCACGCCAAGAGCCATTCCTTCAACAAACTCCTCAGGCCCCTGGATGGCTCCCTGGACAAACCACAGAAAACAGTCAAACATGAAGGCTTGAAGCAGCCACACTGATGTTGATACTGACATTAACCTAATACTAATATTTTACCACTTAAATATTCAATATTCACCCTAAATTGAGCATTTCATTCCTACCTGATAAGGCTCATAAAAGAAGGCCTCCACTCCCTGTGACAGTCCTCTGATCAGTCCAAAAGGATTTCCGAGTACATCCAGGCCGAGCACCAGCACATACATCTGTTTGATAGCCTGAAATATGCACATACAGACACTGGTGAGTCAGCTTGTAGCCAGCACCTGATTGGTTTTGGTATAATTCTGCTTTTTTTTTTTAATTCATGAA
Organism: Diplodus sargus; assembly: GCA_903131615.1. Taxonomy (NCBI): domain Eukaryota; kingdom Metazoa; phylum Chordata; class Actinopteri; order Spariformes; family Sparidae; genus Diplodus; species Diplodus sargus. The sequence continues at coordinate 111,839 of CAEMYA010000181.1, read as the reverse complement.
AGGATCACACATGAAAAATAATCTACTGGCCACTTCTGCAGTGTCACTCTGCACGTGTCCATGTGTGTTACCTGCTTGGAATAATGTCTGATGACCTCCCACTGCAGCTGCTGAGTGGTACAAAACTGGAAGGTCAACTCAAAGAAGGCCAGTCTGAAATAAATGACAGGCAGGGACTCGTGAAACATCAAAATCACACAAACAAGAATGAATGCTGCTGATTTATGTGAAGCTTGTTTGGGTCTTTGTGTGCGTTCATACTTGAAGACAACGTCCTGCACATCCGTGAGCGTAGCACCGATGCTCTTCAGCAGCAGGTTGAGGGACTGGACAGGAATGAGCTCTGTGTCTCTCTTCTCTTTCATGCCGTCTTCTCCTCCGGTACTCAGAGAGAAACTCAGGTGCAGCTGCAAAAACAAAAACATTTCTAAACATGGCTGGTCCTTGTTTCAACATCTGCCATTTAATGTGGCTTGTGAACTGATTTTGATGCCGTTCATGCTTGTTTTGTTTCAACTGAACGAAGAAGTTTGCTGCTTAATATTTCTTTATCATCTTATTTCTGTCCGAACCTTGATGGGGGAGATGTGGAAGTACTCATACAGGCTGATAGGAGAGTTGTCAGCAGCAGAGACATTGTTTAGTTCTGTCATCATATGCTCCATGTCCTTCTCAAACAGTTCCACCTGAAGGGAAATGTCAAGCACAAATATGCAGAAGCATTAATGTTGGACTGAATCTCAATGACACTTAAAGTTGATAAAGCTTATGTCAATGCATCGTAAGCTCCGCTTGAATATGTGACTGTCTGACCTCCTGTTCTGAGCTCATGATGCTGGCATTCTCAGGTGTGAACAGGTCCAGGATTGCGTAGAGGAAGCCCAGATCGAGCTTCAGATCCATCTCTTGAATCAACACCTTGAAGTACCTGAGGCAGACAAGACATCATTCCCATCAGTGTTTGGGAGCAAAACTGAGAAGAGCTGAAAATGGAGGCCAGAATGTGACAAAACATTTTAAACATGACTGCTTTTCAGGCCAGTTCGATTGTAGGGGGCAGATCAGAATCAGAACTGAAGTCTGACTCAAGCCTACAGAAGGCAGGAAAAATCAATTCACACAACAAAAATACAGGCCAGCGCATCAAAAAGAAAGAGTCACTTACTTGATGCGAGAGATGTCAGAGTGCCCTGCTGTTCTGGTGACAATGCTGATATCAGTGAGCGGTTTGGGTTCTGTAGAAAATGTCAAAAAAGACCATATTAAAGTCTGATATATTACAAACTGATGGAACATAATGCTAAATTCAACAGGACATGTACAGACCTGCGTCCATGGTGATAGATTTTGGCAGTTTTACGGGGTAAAAAACATAGGGGAAGATGGCTCCTGGCAGCTGATTCTGGATCTGTGGGAGGAAAAAGAGGCATGCGACATGAAAAAAAAGCAACTTAAGTCTGCTGCTAGACTGATATTGTTGTGTTTTATGTTTTGTTTCTGTTTTTAACTTCTTTTCACCTGAATGCGGTGGATTTGGACACGGTAGGCGCTCTGTCGGGGTGAGACGCTATACTCAATCTTTACTCCGGGCAGGAAGTGCCTCCTGAGAGGAGCGTCACACGGCTGAAGCATCCGCATGTCCGCGCCGTTGGGAGTAAAGCACACCTGGAGGACAATTACAAAAAAACAATCAATCAGACAATTAACCACTTGGAGCAGCACCTTTTTAAATTCAAGAATACAGCCTATATTGCTAACATAAAAAAGACACCTTCATTTGCACCATTTTCAAATTTGATTAATACCTCATTACTAGTTAAAATCAAGAAAGGTGAATAAACAGTATTTAGTCTCAAACCTGCATGTTGTTCTCCAGGTCGACGATGGCGTTGTCCATGGGTCCAGCGTCAACGTACTCTTTAAACTTGTCCTCGAGCATCTCAGCGTCTTTAGTGCTCATAGTCTTCCATCGACTCTTCTTCTTCGGCTTTAATTCCCACACAACATCAGAGCTATGACAAGAAAAGAGAAACAAATGGGATGTAAAATCAGGACATGTTACAGTCGCTGCAGGATTAATCAGGAGTGGGCAAACATCATGCAATGATCCATTTTACTGCAGTATAATGCTTGAAAGACGACATGATTTACAGGTAAAAAGCTGTATAAAATTAAGATCTAGTTCTAGTAATCAGAACAGTGGGTTGACTTGTAATTTTTATGAGCCATTTTCCATAACAATTGCCCAATAGGCTTGAGGTTGGCCAGTTTTTGTGCGTAGATGTGTGCACACGCATGGGTTGCTGGTGATCTACCTTGTAATCCCAATGAAGGAGACCTCCTGGCTGCTGCTGTTGTTGATGAGAGACACTCCCATGTTCTGTAGTGACAGGATTATTTCCTGTTCAGCCAACTGCGCCTTCTCGCTCTCACAGAGCAGCTTGTAGATTCGCTGCTCCTCGGTGAACAGCACAACACGCTGGAGACCTGTGGATCAACAATAAATCCAAATCATACAGACTGAAGACTTTATTTATCTCCAGAGAAAAAATCTTGTTATCCCTTCCCCTCAGAAGTCTGGATCAGCTACAGCACTTTGTCTCATCAGCTGGTAGAGATTCAGTGATTTGTTATTTCACTCATCAAAGATGAACACGAGTTTACACCTGAATCCTGTGATCAATCGAGCACCTTTTGTCTTTTTGGACAGTCGTAACCATTGACTTCTTGGCACATGACATCACTCTTGCACTAACAATGAACTTGCAGACGTGCTGATCATTTTAAGTGAATATAAGATATAAATTACAAATGCATTTCAGTGATCGGGGAATTGAATTTGAAGCTCAGTGTACTTTACCCTCATAAAAGGAGATTACAAACAGTTTTCCCTCATTGTTCATGTCCACCCGCAAGTCCTGAAGATACAGAGCAGACAAACACACCGTTTGAATAAACATTATTTCATCTAACATCTGTGTTTATATCTAAAACTCAATAAAGATTAAAATGTGTTGACATTTAATAACATTACATGCCAAAGACTTCCATTTACTAGAAGACATGCTATCAGCTAGAAATACAAAGTCAGAGGCCTCTTTACTCTTGAAACGGTGAGAAGTCAAGATGTCTGATTAGTAAACTCTGGTGTGTCTCTGGTACGGTACAGTACCTCCTCGCTCTTCAGCTTCCCACTGTAAGAACCACATTTCCAGCAAAGCTCTCGGGACCCAGTAGGTTCAGTCCAGGTGTAGTGCACAGCTTTCCCAGCCTCCAGCTGCTCCTGCTCTGCCTCCTTCTGTGAGCTGCAGACACATGAAACCCAACCAAACACACACATACTGCATGTATCAGAAACATCACCAAGAGACAAGAAGTAGTATTCGACAGATTTGAGATGACAGGAAGCAAATAATGACAGACGGCTGTACAGAGTCACGGTAAAACAGAGGACGATATAACAGAGCCCAGCCACCAAGAATGTACCGCCATGACAAGCATCCAATCCAAAGTACCTGTCTGACAGAATACACAAACAGTTCCCATAAACAGACAGAAATGTGACAGTACGACAACAAACACTATCCCAACATCTCTCCCCGAGAGTTAAGTATATTCACTTTGATTCCGATCTCGATTCGGACGAGACAAAGCGGACACAAGAAAATGAAAGAAGCCATAATCTACGGATGGAGATGAAAAACAAGAGGATACAACGCAACAGAACGACTGGAAGAAGCAGGAGGTGTGATTCCACCGGCAGAATCCCATCCAGTCAGCAGCAATCAAAACTACTGTTTCTATGTGTAAAGATGATTTAACACTTGATAGTAGATCAAAGGAAAATAGTAATAAATGAGTACATTGGTTTAGATGTCTAACCTGCTCCTTTTTCAATACTGAAATGGTCCTGAAACATTTAAGATCAGTGTTCATTTTCAGCAGATCAATAAGAGGCCAATATAGTTGGTCCTTTATAGATAAATTATTTAGGAAATGGAGTGAAAATATAAGTGGCTAATGATAAATGGCACAATGAGTACAACACAATATGACATAATGACATCATATGATATCATTTCAATGACTGTACATTATTTATTCCTCACTGACGTGGGTACGGAGCAGATTACACAGACAAACCAGAATCAGAGCTGAAGCAGTCGTCTTCTACTGATCTTTACCTGCACTCTTAATCTGAACACACTCTGAAGTCAAGTGTGCTGTCACACTGAGGTGACTGTTTTCATTTCATTCAATCATTTTTTTTCTTCCCTGCTGCATCAGTTTTATGTTTGTGCCCTCTTGGCTACCTTAAAAACTGTAAACTGTAAAATACTTGGATTTTTATTTTTTTGTGATTTCATGCTGTTCTTGATTTTTTCCACCAGGTGTCATCCACAACTTCCTTCCTCGATAAAGTTAACCGTTAAACGAACTAAAGTACCTAAAGCTAATGTGTTGCTCATAACATATTCTAAAGAACTGTGCATTTTAGTCTTTACTTTTACTCTCGTGAGTTTATTCTTATTAGATTAATTGCTGTGCTGTATTGCAATAATAAGTAAGGGCGGCAAACTACGTTCACATACTTTATGTAAATTGTAATAACAAACTACATTTTCCTCAATATGAGAAATATGGCACGCCACTTCCTTTTTCCCCCCCTTAATATGTTATTTTGCACCTACATAAAGAATGACAGCAACAACATTAATGCAGCACTTTCAGGGTCTTTTTTTCTCCATTTGATCTTATTCTGTCCTCCTTGAGTTCAGAGTGTGTCAGAAGAGTTTTCACATTGTTCTACCTGTCCTCCTCCACTGAGAAGGAGAGGTCGAGCAGCTCGTCAGCCACCCACGAGGTTTCTGTCCGGGCGCTGCATGACCCACAACACAAAAACATAAATCTCTGTCAGCAAAAACAAACACTGTTAGTTACCATCGGCTGAAATGTTTAAGGCTGCTGCAACAAGAGAAAAGAGCATTGTCATTCAACAAATATGCAAAATCCATATCAATGAATCAATGGAAACAAATGTTAATGTTGTGCATGAAGAGATCCTACTTTGTTGACTACATTAAAACCTGCTGCTAACAAATAAATTAAACAGCTGATAGAAATACTTAAAACAAAAAAGAGGAGGTGAATGAACGGCACGGCACTACGCTTGATAGAGACTTCTCCATCTTAAGGGTGTCATCTCCCCAACGTAATTCAAATTGAGCTCTTTGAAAGCACATTCACAGACAAGATGCAAGAAGATGCACTCTCGTAGTAAGAAATAAGGCAGTAGGAAATGTTATGCAAGTTCAACTAGTAAGTAAACACAATTTCCAACAGTTTGTTTACATCCATGTTGTGCCAGTCCACACTCAGCAAATACTTTAACTACATTTTATTTAACTTTAACTTCCTGTCTTCATCTCTCATGCGTCTCAATCAGTTCACTGAGGCCCCCAAATAAATACTCTGAAATACTGAACTGTCATGACACACAACATCCCCATTATGTTTAATATTTTAAATTCTATCCTTTCTCCGTGCCGTTCCCGGCCTTTTTGCAAATACACCCAACCCTGAATGGTTTCCCTCTCGGCTCTGTTCTCTCACCTCTGATGGAACTGCAGAATCTGGTCTTTTGTGTGGTTGATAATGAGGAACGGAGCCGCGCCGTCGTGGTACTCAGAGAATTGGATCGTGGCGGAGTGTTCTGACAGGTTCACGTCCACAATGATCCCACCCACCTGCAGGAAGGAAACACATCGCAGTCTACACACTGGAATATAGTATAATGGGTTTCTCAGATGCTCTGAAACCAATGTGAGTACATTTAATCAGGATGACATGTATCTGAAGACAGAAACAAGCTCATTGTGCGGGTTGTGTAATAAACTAGCTAACAAAGAGGGAAAACACTCATCTTTGTGTGTGTGTCTACTTACAGAGTCATCCAGTTGCAGCAATAAGCATTTTTCTGGTCGTGTGAAGTCAATAGTCTGAGGAGGCAATAAACAGCCTTCTACTTTGATCTTTAGCCGCTTGGTGTCGTTCTCAGGCCAGAAGGGAACTGCTGACTAAATGTGGAATAAACAAAAACTTTATTTACCTTTTACAGTGTTACAGGGTTTCATCTGAGACTCAATTAACCAATCAGCATTTGAAAAAGGTAAGAGAGGCCTTGCCGATTCTGACAGCATAAAAAAATCGGACATTATCTAATTTATAACATTTTAACAATTTTAAGAAGGTTAAAGCTGTGAATATCTCCAAAAAATAATGTTAGTGAGAGTCAAGACATCCAACTGTCAGGTAGATCTACTGTGTGGTATTCATTTGTTGCTGCCATGACAGTGTATGATTATAACATTTATGTATAATTCACAGGTTGTAGAAATAGCAATATTCAGTGGAAAAAAGATGCATGTGCAAGGAAGCAATTGCTTTGTGTCGTTTTGACCTGTTCTGGCTGAGCCTCTGTCCAGTTGTCTTGCCCCTCTTCACATATGAAGACCGTGTTCTTGGTTCTGTTGACCAGCATGTAAAACGGCACGAAGCTCACGATGCGGGTCAGACTGAAACTGCTCGCGTCGATCTTCACACCAACCTGAGGTCAGACAGACGTCACACAGATACACAGACAGTGACAATGAACAAAATCACAACAACAAATCCTGCTTTGGTTACAAATAAAAGTCATTTAAAGTTCAATCCCAAACATGTGACACTTTAAATAAATCTAAGGTAAAATATGTCTGAATTATTTTACGTTTAAAAATCTAAAAAAAATTTAAAAAGTCTTTGGAGTATCTCACCAAGTAATCTTTGTATCGGCCTTTACATTTGACATCTCCATGGCTTCCAACTGTGTCCAGGGAGAAATCATCAGAGAGTTCGCTGTCTGAGATCATAAGACGGACCTGAGGGTGGAAAAGAATCAAATTCCCAAATCATTATGTCAGTATTCGCACAGTCTTTGCAGCTGTCTTTCGTATTTGGTTATCAAACACGAATATATTGATACCGATACTGTCAGAAGCCAATATCCGCCAATAATATCAGGCAACTGATATATTGGTCGGGCTCGACAAGTTTTATTGTGATACCAGAGTTCATAAACTGTCTTACCTTATTGTTTTTCAGGAAGTATCGGGGCTTGAAGGAGAAGAGCAGGGGCATGTCATAATCCAGAGGGTGTTTGCGGTGGATATCATCGGCTTTGTACTGCAGCAACCTGCCTGTCTTGTTCAGCATCCAATACGGAGAATGGATAGAAACCTCCGTTTGTCCCTGGTCATATTTAACATGCACTGCTATGTCCAGCTCAGGCCTCCTGCGCTCAGACCCTTCACCATCATCTTCGTCGTCATCTCGTAGAGACTGGAACACTATGAAGGTGATTTCTTCCTGGTCACTTTTGAGACTGCATGACACAATAATTAGTTTATTAGAAAAGTAACTGCAGAAGGTGAGTGTAAGTTTGTTTTGTCTTTTATCAGAATCAGAATCGGAAATCGTTTAATGTTCCGCAGATGGGGAAATTTGTTTGTTTATGTAATCGGATGAGATATATCTAGATGCCCCTCCTATAAAAACAACTGATTGCTCAGTTGACGACCAATATTCTCAGATTAAGGAGACAACAAGTACACAAAAATGATGCAAAGTAAAATATCAACAAGTCAAACCTGTACTCAGAGGACCAGTCCTGAGCCAAGTAGTTCAGTAGGCGGAGATCAAGTTTTGATTGGTTGATGACTGCAGTGTGAAGCTGGGCAGGGTGGCCGGGGTTCAGAGTTTCCTCAGGGGAAGCGACTCCACTGTCCTGTTGAGTAGCAGGTAGAGAGAGAGACACTGAGTACAAAAGCTAGCATCCTTAGCTTATACTTAATCCTGTGGACTCTGCATTTTGCATTGCAAGTCTCAAATGTAAACAAAAACCATTGACACTGGAATAAAGCAAAATAAAGTACTCGCAATTTATTGTGTATTATGTATTTTGTAATGCACTAAAAACGAAACGAAACGAAACGAAACGAAACTAAAAACCCATATGTTCCTTTTCAATCATTAATGTAGTAGATTACCCGACACAGCCTACCTTCAGTGTGTAGGAGATGGGGTAAGGCAGCAGGTTGCGAAGCAGGACTGAAGGCCACAGGTGCAACACGAAGGGCACGTCAAAGTTCTCCCCAACCTCTCCGGTGTGTTTGAATGTCACTGCATCTTTTACCGGCACGATGTTGACCATCAGCACACCACCCTCATCTCCACGGCGACGGCAGGTCTGCTGAAGGTGTGTTTCGGGCTGCTGGTTGCTGACGTCCTCGTAACTGAAGCCCTCTGAGCATTCGAACTGCTCACCCTGATTGTCAGCGTCATCCTCTGTTATCGGCTGAAGGCTCAACTCGGACCTGAGGGGGGCAGCAGAGAGGAGATGTGGTGAAGTGAGGTGTGTACCATGTTTGTGACTGAAGATATAAGGACAGTGCTAAAGATGTGTGCTTATGTGGTTGTCCTCACCTATATGAATCCAGAGGCACACAGAACTCCTCAGTGGGAAGAGACGTACCCAGACATGTTGTTCCTTCAAAAACTTTGAATGGGATTGAGAAATGATTGATGATCTGCATGAAAGAAGAGAAAAACTTAGAGATTTCTTTTCCTGTATTTCAGATTTGATCTTTAATACGTAGAAGACATACAAGAGAAACCTCTTGGGACTTCTGCTTATCATGCTTTAATCTAATCCTAAGAATCAACCGCCTAGCTAATTGACATTAATACTTATATAACTAGCTTAGAGGATGAGAGGATTACTGCATCTTGAGGGGAGAATGTAATTAATATTAATATAATCCACTTTGAAATATGTTTTTACTTATTAAATCAACATAAGTATAAAAAAATGCATGTACAGGATGATTAGTGAAGTACCTGGAAAGGAGAGCGGATCTTGATGTACTTGCTGCCCTCCACAGAGTAAATCTGGCAGACCAGGAAACGAGTGACTCCTGAGTCTTTGTGCATTACGCTGTACATTCCCCTGCCCACCTTGATCAGGGGGATCACACAGGCTGAGGTGTGGCCCATCGGAGCTGGAGGATGAGGGGGATAAGAGAAGCTCATATGCGCTCGACTTCAAGTGTTTTATTTGGACCTTTCTTTCTTTCTTTCTTTCTTTCTTTCTTTCTTTCTTTCTTTCCATTCATATTTAGTTTAATGATGAGAAGCAACAAGAGCTAGATGAGCAGAGAGGACATTGATAATGACATTCCTCAAAGACGAAGTTCTAAGTAAGATCTAAACAGTTTTCTCATCCGTGTTTTAAAAAAAAGCTTTGCCAGGATTTTTAAGGTGCATTTTTGTAATACCCATTCATCTTTTCTTGAATCTTAATTTCTCCATGCACCCTAAGAAATTTAGAAATGTAGTGCATCACTGTGGATCTCAAAGCATACGGGTTCAAGAGAGACACCAAATGAAGAACAGAAACTGAGTATTCTGGAGCTGGTTGGCAGTAATGTGTAATTGTGATATTGCAACAGCTGATGATTAACTCTCATGTGCATATACAGTATAATTGTTAATGTAGGTTAACTTACTAGGCTGTATGTAATTGTCCTTCGCATTCAGAGAGATCATAGCTGAGAACTGGTCAGAGTCCGCTGTGGTTGAATAGTCCATCCCGAGGGTTTCCCCATCCTGCAGCGTCACAGTGAGGTTGGTGCTCTGCTGGCCGATGGGACAGAACATCTCACTGTGGCGGACAGACACCGGCAGGCCCAGGCGGTTCTTCACAACAAACGGAGCTTCATCCTTCTGGAAAGATTCAGCTGTCTGTTTAGCAGCCTCTGCAAATGCCTGAGGAAAGATGACAACATGAATGTTATAGACGACTGTCCATCCTTAGACTTCTTGGTGAGATGACTACAGCTCTTCTCTTACCGTGCCCAGGTTACTCAACATGGCCAGTCCACATTTGGAGAGGGTGATGTTGAGCTGGTCTTTGCTGCTGAAGACAATGACTGTCTTATAGTCTGGGACATTGTAATCCACTTCATCTGACACACCTGTGTACTTCATTGGTTTCTTCTTCATCTGGTTAGAGGAGAGTGAAAAGTGTGAGTACATCTGTGAGTAAGCTGTGTATGTGTGTGTATGTGCTTATGTACAATACATGAGCACCTTCAGTTCAAGTGTCCACGGTCTGAAACCGTCTCTTGTATCATCTTCTAAGGGCTCCAGCAGTGGTTCCCACACTCCCATCATCTCATTGTAATAGTGTACCTAAAGGCAAAACAAACATAAAGTCTGGCCATTACAAGCTGGAATATTTTGAAATATCATGGTAGATTATCATCATCATCAGTAACTGGACCAAACAATATCAAAAACACAGAAAACAAGAGCAAAACTCAATTGTCCAGCGCTATTTTACAGTGAAAGGTTCAGCGTCTGTTACCTCCAGGTTGAGCTCGCTGTGTAAGTTAATAAGTGTGGACCAGTTTTTCACATCTCCATGGAAGGAGGACTTGGCCAGAAGCATGGGCATAGTGCGGTGTCCCACTCCAGCCTCCAGAGTCAGACAGATGGATTTGATGGTCACCTGCAGCAATGAACAGCCAAATAATTTACTCATTATGTTCTTATGTATTCAACTGGAATATAATAATTATAGATTCATATGCAATTAAATGCATTTTAAAGTGCTACTTGAAAAGAAATCTATGATGTGTAATATAAAAGAGACCAAAGTTGATACATAAAAGCTGCAAAACAAATCACATTTAATACAATGTTATAGCTTGTAATCATGTATCACAATAAGTCACAATGCCGCTAAATACCTTTAGTGACTCTCCCTGTGGTATCAACGGGGCCAGTGATGCTGTGTCTTCATCCCCATCCTCTTCTAAGAACCAGAGTTTGAGCTCCTTCCAGCCCCGTTTCTCCCACAGGTCCACAGGAACAGGACTATCCAGCTCCTCGGGGGTCTCTGCTGTGGGAGTCAGTGCTGACTGTATGGTGATCACTGTGTTGATGATGATTGGAGATACCTGGGCAAAGAGATACAATCTTACACCAATGTCACAGATAAAAAGATATATTTATATTTTGTGCCAACAGTTAGCACTGCTTGTGTCAACATTTGCTTTAATTCCCATCAGCTGCAGCAGATTTAAACCTATATGACCCAAGTTGACAGATCATTATTTTTTGTATATGCATCATGTACACAAGGCAGTCAAGTTGAGCCCATTTATTTCACAGATTTAATTCCTGGGGTCATGTCAAGAACTACCTTCAGGGTGAGAACACTGATGGAGACCTCCATAGCCTGAGGGGATGTTGGGGACTCTTGAGTACTCTTAAAGAACACCTGACAAGGTTGCAGCACTGTGGTCACGTTGTTTTTCCTCTTCTCTGTCAAGAAGGGACAAGCCACGACCTAAAAAACAACCATAGCGGTAATTTTTTATTCGTTATTGAGGCATGCTATTCAACGTTTGAATTATTTCATAATTTTCTTTACAATGACAATACAAACCTTGAGGTCTGTGATACCGGCGGTCATCTGCGATCCCTCTACACCACTTTTCATCTGTAGTTCACACTGTGTGGTCATCACCAGGGCCGGGGCGTCAGCACGCGTCAGGTCGGCCACAAACACGATCTCTGGGTTACGCACCTGAACATTCATCTCTGTTTTTGAGACCACTGCTGGAGCTGCAGCTGACAGTGGCAGAGAGTATCAGAGGAAAACATCAGTTCAGGCCAAAAGACAACAGGGTACACAGAACTGGTATATATGACCCATTATGTTGCCACAGATACAAAAAGTCATTTAACTCAATAAAAAACAGATTTGGGAAACTCACCCGACTCCTTAGATGTGACAGAGGAGTTCATGTTCTTTTTATCTCCTGCTCCCGAACTGCTCTTGGGTTGTGGGGCTTGAGCAAAACCATGCTGAGTGGCTTTGAGGAAGATATCTGCCACAGTGAGCAGGAACTCCATGCTGGCACACAGGTACACATCCTGCACCACTGTGTCCAAAGTGGTGCCATCATGGCCTTGACGGTAGTTTACCTCCACCATCATGTTCTGTTCTGCACCAGGACGCATTGCCATCATCCTGGAGAAGATGTAGTTTAAGGGGGTTGTGAAGGAGAGGACAAAGTGAGACATAAGTATACTGTTAATGTCACAGACAGTCAGAGACAAATACTGACATGAAAGAGGGACTGAGAGAGTGGTGGTGAGAATGAGTGGTGATTATTATCATATCATCTCCAGCAGAGAACATTCGCTCTACATGATATTTTTAGACATGATATTTATGATACATGGCGGGACAGCTCGTCCCATTTTCTTACGAGTGCAACTTTTACATCTTCCAGTCTGTAAGTAAGATCACACTCTTTACAAAAGCTACAACAGCATCTGAGGACACACAATGAGAATATGTCATCAATTAAGTCAGAATGCACAAAGCAGGATGCATAAAAGTACACATCTCTGTCTGGATGTGCATATATGATGCTCATCTGAATGTGTGTACATCAAGGTGTGCATCTGCACTGAATGTATTAATTAGTTTGTGTGTGTGTGTGCACCTCTAGTACCTTGGGGTGACCATCTTGATTCTGGGTCTCTTGTCATCAAGAAGGCAGGCAGCCAGTCGCACTGAGGCCTTCATGGAGCTGTCGGAGAACATGTGTACGGAGGTGGAGATGGTGCCCAGAGTAAACTCTGCTAACTTCAGCTGCTCATCATGTGAATCCATCATCTGTATCTACATTATGACATAAACAATGTGTTAGACAGTGATAGTGAGACAGGCCGCATTTGATATGTTCTCATATCATTTGTGCGTGACTTGAATGTGTGTGTTTGTGTGTATAAATTACCACATTCTCATTAGGACTATACAAGACCAGCGTCATTGAGTCGAACTTGAAGTCCAGTTTGAGCGCGCTCTTCAGCTTGCTGTTTTTCTGGGTCTCCACAACTGCGGCCGTCACTACTGTGTTACCTACAGAACCACAGATTTATTAGTTTTGTGTTGCAATGCAATGTTGCAAATTACATTTTCAGATTTCAAGATTACGACGGTCCTGGAAAACCTGTACATGTCAAACTAAACATGGTCCATATTCATTTGTGGATAAACAAAAACATATCAATTTGCAGATTAAATATCTTATGTCTGATTTTCTTATGTTTAACACCACATATAACAATGCAAACAAGCATAACCACAAGCCCTTACTGCTGGCTGGTCCAGTGGTTCCAGAGCCTTGTGACTCTTTGTTAGATACAGAGTCAGAGGAGGGGTCAGTGGTGGGTGGACGAGCTGGAGGAGGGTCTGCGTCTGACTTCTCTGACAGGTTCTCACTCAGAGTCCTCAGGACCACTATCATGTCATCCTGGCAGAGAAGCAGCTGTTGGGAACAGACACAGTAATGTTTGACAATACTGCAATAATGTACTTATCTTGGGATCAGATATCAGAACAGACAAAAACACACAAAGACAGACAGATTACATAATTACTCTCTAATAGCTCTAACATCCTAATGGAGCCTAATCAGTAGGCCAGTTATATCAGAATCCAATAAAACAAATTCAAAAAACATTAAAAGAAAACAAAACGTACACTCATGGGCTTAAGATGAGCAATGATCTCTATGTCAGGTATGCTGTGGTACCAGTTGGATGAAAGATTTCTCAGGATTTCCAAGTCCAGGCTGACCGGCTTCAGCAGCTGGGTCTCTCCCTGAAAACCTTCATCTATGTATGTGGTCCTGGAAGCACACACAACACACGAGTAATAAACGACATTATCAAGAGAAAATGTGATTACTGTAAATCTAAATTGGTCACATTTGTTACTGCTTTGCAAAGAACCTTCTCTCAGCTCAAGTAAACATGTCATCACTTTATATTTTATTTAAACCCACTTTTTTCATTATTATTCCCTCCCTGGTTACTGACCTGTACATCTTGAGGTCGGTCAGTCTCACAGACATTATATCCACAACTGGCGGGATCTTGACATCACTTTTAAAGGGCTTCTTGGTGAAGCTGTTCTTGACAGACAGCAGACCGAGGTCAGCTACAATGACATTGAAGGAAGAGGACGACTGGGGCAGGAAGATGACGGGTGCATTAAAGTGGACGTTCAGAGCGATTCGAGTGCTCCGCTCTGCCAGCTCCTTCACACCTGACGCTGCCTTTTCCGCAGCCTGGACTGTCACCTCTGCCAGGGCCTCTTTAGCCTCCTGGAAGTTATTGATGAATGCCTGAGAGCAAGAAAGAATGGAAAACAACAGAGTGTAGGAGATGAATTAATAGAAGTTGGTGCTAGAGTGCAGAACACACAGGTGAACTGAATGGTGTTAAAAATGTTAAAAGTCTTGGGATGTGTTATTCTTACCAGAATGGAGGAGACAAACTTGTTGAGGAAGATAACCTGTATGCATCCGACAGTCAGTGTGACAGAAGTGTCAACTTTAGACATGTCCAGATAGGCGTCACCTTCTGTTGCATTTGTAAAGTTTACCATGCGGAAGGAAAACACCTCCTTATCCGCTATAGACACAGCCTGAGAGGTGAATCAGGACAAGAAAGCAGAATTGAAATGAGCAGAGCCATACAGGAAACAGAAATCAGAATCATTGGACAGCTATAATTCTTATCAGAGTGACTTTTGTTTTGTCAAAGTTCATAAGCAGTTTCATATTTTGAAGGGAGGCCACTCGCTGATTGTACCTTCTTGTAAATCGCATCTTTGTCACAGTCCAGGATCACAATGCTCTTCAAGTTGGCCAGAACCTCCATCTCCTTTTTCTTCATCAGAATCTCAGAAACCAGACCTAGATGGTTGAGATAGCAGGACAGTGAGAAACCATTTGCTTGCATTTCCAGCTTCATGGCGTACAAGTGCAACACACGGGACATCAACACTCCTATACCTTCAATACTGATCTCAGAAATCCTGGCTTTCTGTCCTCGGATGAAAACTTTCAGACAGCGCAGATCAGCTCTGATATGTAGATTCACCACATCTGCAAACTTTGAACTCTTTGTACCTGTGAAAAAAAAGAACAACGAGAAAGAAGAGGTGAGTAATTAAAGACCTGCAGGAAAAACGATGACAGAAGAATAGCAGCTTTGGAGCTTGAACTTTAATGAAACTCTGAGAGGGTTTATAAGGGTCAGTTACTTTTTTTCCGGGCTACAATAGCTTCGCCTTTCTTCTCTCCCTCCTTCTCTGCCTCTGCCTCCTCCTCCTCGGGGATGGTGGGGAGCTCCTCCTGCCCTCCCTCCTTCTTAGTGGATGGAGGAAGGAGGTTGTTGAGGAAGTTCATGGTGTTGAGCAGAGCCTCTGTATGAAGATGGACATCCAGGGATGAGAAGGTCACCTGATGTTGAATGCAATGACAAAAAGTCAAGTTAGTGGCTTGTAGAGAAGAAGAATAAAATGGCGTCTTTTTCCTTTTTTGCATCAAGTATCACTGTTTCATTCTTGTAAAGAACATTAGTTGTTTCATTGTTAGTTTCTCTTACCTTGATGAGCTGCTCTGTATTGTTGTGTTGGGACTTGAATTCAGGGCCGTTCTTATCAGCCTAGGGAAGATATACAATCCTCAATCAGAAACCCATGTATCGCCATGAGGAAAATCATCATTCAATATAATGAAACTTTGTGAAAATACTGTAAACAAGTTTGATACTTTACATACTTTAATGTACTCCAAGGTGAGCAGGTCAACCTCCGAGTTATCTAGAGTGGTGATCAGCTGAACCTGCTTCTCTTCAGAATCTAAACAAGAAGCAAACAAATAAAACATGACTTAAAGAACTGTAGCCAAGACTCACCTGACTTTTATTCACAAGTGCTTAATCTAAGTTCTGAGGAATGTCTCCATAACTGGAGTCAAAGTGAGGGCAGTCAGAGAGAATCCTGCAAGCATCTACTGACCCATGTATTCAGGACACTTCAGGCAGATCTCTCGTAGGTACGTATTAGATGTCATGTCAAAGGTGCGCAGTTTCAGTTCAGTGCCCAGACCCTCTATGTCCAAGTGGAGCACTGGGATCTCCTGATCTCCAGACAGACGACACAACTGAACTGAAAACTAGATGAACAAAAAAACATAGAGGAAGAGAACATGAAGAGAGAAAAAAAGGAAACGACGTGTTAGAATAATTGAACACCAATACCACGGATTGTCTGTCACCTAGCTCAACAGGAACTCTCTGTACCTCAGTGATTTCAAACGTCATGATGAGGTCAGTCATGTTCTTCGGAGCGTCCTCCTTGAAAAGACTTTTTCTTTTGTGTAGGTCTCCGTACCGCAGCGGCATGGGATTATCTGAAAAGAAGGCTTGTTCGCCAATGGGAGAGCTAGGAGCATCGTAAAACAAATCTTCCTCTGATCCTGAGGGGTGGCAAAAACAAAAATACACACAATGATAGAACTGTTACCATATAAGCACACACAGTGTTAGAGGATAATATAGCACAATTACTATTATCGGTCATTACCCAATGAGGTGATGCTGATGGTCTCACAAGACTCGAAAATTAGAGAGGAACGTTGGTCAGCCAAGTTCAGTGGTCTTCTGGGGGTGAGCTGTGGGGTGAACTGTTTTGGCTGAGAAAGAGAAACATCAGCAAAAAACTTATCAATTTAATCAATTCATAAAAAATCTCATTAAAAGTTGTAAAAACGTGTTTCTAGTAACAGCTGCAATTAATTTATTCAGAGATATGAGGACTGCAGTAAACTTTATTGGCAAAACTGCAAAAACAATTTATTTTTCTTTCGAAAGTTTCTTCCCAGTTTTAACTTTATTATTCCCACTAGTTAATTTATCTGATCAACACAAAATGTAGACAGGAAGTTATATTTTAGAAAATCCAGGGACGATCCTGCTGTTTTTACCTTTACTGAGGATGAAGCAGCGCCCTGTGCAGCAGGTCTGCTCTCAGGCAGTGGGATACTCTCCACCAGCTCGAGAACACTTCGAAGTTTATCATCAGATATACGAAGAGACAGCAGAGGAAGCTCTCCAGACATCTTGTACCTGGAACACATATGCAAACATGGAATTATAGATACACACAGAAAAATACCAACTAAACTTTAAGTCTGAACTGCATCTGTATCCCCTTCAACATGGAAAATAAAATAACTGCATTTTAAGGAGGAAAAAAACGTACTTTGCCATGCGGGAGTCTTTGACAACCATCGCCCTGCTGAAAACCACTTTTAGATCGACAGGCTCCAGGATGTGGAGAGGTGACTGTTTCAGCTTGCGGGCTTTTTTCCAGTCGCCATCTATAACACAAACAAAGGGGTAACATTTCTTTTTATGGCACACAAACACACACACACACACACAAAACAAACACATACAAATATTTTGATTGGAGCAATGAATATGTGTGACCCTTTCCTCAACTTAAAACATTTTCAAAACTTTGAGACAATATCTGATGACTATGGATTATCATCTTAATTCAAAGTACAGCAAACAGGCCTCCGAGAGATAACCACAGAGACTTTCTCTATCCAATTTTCCAAGTATAATTTGTATTATACTGTAAAATTCATCAAAAATATCTAAAACATTTCAGCATCCAGACTTCAAAAACAGTAATTTCAATAAACTCTCCACTCCAATGTGACTCTCTCACACATGACAGGTGCATGCTCTCCTGTTTGTACCTGGTTTGCTATAAAGGAACTGCAGACTGCTTAGTTGTATGTCAAAGCTGTCATATGCTCGGGATATGATGTCTTCAATGTTGCTGGAGCCCACTGACAGCTGTGGAAGGTGCTTCTTGGATTGACTGGACATCTGAAAAAGCAATGGAATAATGGATCTCACATGTTACAAATGTCACACTCTGTTAATTCTGAACCACATTAATTATTTATCTATGCTTCGTGGTTGAAAGAAGGAACAGTTTAGGTTTGCACTTTCTGACCTGGAAGTGTCCAAGATCCAAGAGTACGATGTTCTGAGTGCCGCTGTAAAAGCCGGTCTGTGGAATGATGACGTAGGAGGCCATCAGATTCACCTTCAGGTCCATAACTTTCTGTGTTTCGATCACGTACATTAGACCTGAAAAACAAAATGGCATTGAGCTTATCAATCATAACCAGAAAAAACAATCAAAATTTCATGACGTAAAAAAGCCTTTTAAAATTGATGAGGATGATAAAAACAAATCTTAGCAAATCAAAGCAAGCCATTTGTAAAAAAACAAACAAACATGAGCTTTAAACTGGAAACAATCTCAGGAAACAATCTCAGGAAACAATCAGTCTCAGCAAAATAAACAGGAACAACACAAGTCAATGGACCCAGTGGCTGAGACATGCAGGCTGTTTGTAAACACATTCAAAACATATAAAAAACAAAGACTGGGGAATGTAAACATCCGTCGATCAGAGGTTTGCGAGCAGTCTTGCAAGAGCAGTAGTAGATTTTCATCTTTGTACATGTTTGTATAACTGACCAGTGGCTGTGCGGTCTCTAAACTGCTCCAGTTTCATGAGGGTCGCGTTGGTGAGCTCGTCCAGCTGCAGGTCGTCGGGAGGCATGAAGAACGCCGACATGCTGTTCACTGTTATCTACACGGACAGACAAACACAGAACATGCTTCATATGTAGCCTCTATTGTTTCTTTCATACTCAAACATACACGCTGACAGACACCACTCACAGCATCATAGATGATTTCCAAGGGCTGTGATTCCACATGAAGCCGCTGGTTAGCACAGTCATCCAGTGGATTGGTCTCAAACAGGATGCAAAGCAGCGGGGTCCCTGCTCCTGTGGCTGCCTTCCTCGATGACAGGAGGATCGGTGCAGGCCGGTCACTGGCCAGGCCCGTGACTTCAAACAAACTGAGCTGGGCTGTGAGTCTGATGAAAAGACGAAAAGAAAGGAAGAGATATATTGTAAGTTCTGGGAGCAATAATCATGACCGTATGTTCCACCCTGCCGGCTAAATAAAAGATGGGCTACAAGGTTGGTACTTTGTAGTGGACTCAGCAGGCAGACATTAGAAAACAGATTTCCCCTGCAGAGGTTTGGTGTGAATGTGTTTTCAATTGACTGCTTCTACTGGTTCTAATTGTGATATGCCAGTTGCACAATTTTTTCAATAGATTTACTCAAAAGGTTTATTCAATTTTGAATCAGAAACAAACAAAAGCGCTTGACCTGAATGTTTTTTATATTCAGTTAAATCAAATGAAAAACTTGCACTGGAAACCACGCTATTCAAAGCCCAGTTCATACCAAAGATTTGTGAGGAGACTAAAACTTGCAATCTGCTGTTCTGCAACGTTCTGAAAACCTGCCAGTCAACACCAACTACGTATCATCTCCATAACAACTCTCCACTAATAGCATTTGTAGCATCTGAGAATATGAAAAAGCATAGTGACTTATTTGCTATAGTTGCAATTGAGTATCAAGTATTGATGAAACAGCGAAAACAGAAAAGGTGTTTGGTAGAGCGAGTGAGAGAAAGCTAGAGAAGAGCAGAGGAAACGCAGTCGTTAAGTTTAAGTTGTTAGTTCAGCCGTACATTTTTATTTTACCGCTTCTGTCACATACATGGCTGTTCCTCAACCTTCTCTGTCCAAAACTTTGCCATTTTGACTAGCTGACATTTTGTAACTGATCTGACCAGCTGACTTCGGTATGGACTGTTTAGCTGTTGACACATGTGGTGCGCATTGCGTTCTAAAACCAGCTACTGGCAATCAGCGACTTTTGTCGAGCCTACACAGGGCGGTTCACACAACTTCTGCCTGCACCGATCTCAAGCGGTTTCCGTCTCGTCATCAAGGTTTGGTCTGAACAAGCTTTCAAACACACAGCACTACTATTAAATACCATACTAGTAAAGCCACAGGGGACCACCCGCTCCCCCAAAAAACAAAAAGTTAAGACAAACTTGATGGCTTGTGCTCCAGGTCTCTGCGTGAGCGTGGACATGAGCTCTCCCACAGTCAGCCTGATGATCTCATTTTTGTCTTTGTTGTCTTTGATGGACACCGACAGCCTCTCCATGTGGAAATTGACCTTCATGTCTTCAAACTATAAAGAAGCAACAATCATATATCAGATCCAGAAGTTTGTATTTTAATGATAGTAATATTGTTTAAGTGTGATGGAGAGCCAAACAGAAGTGCATCATGAGTTGACAGTTGGGCATCAGGGAGGGAAGTGACTCACATTCTTTGGCAGGTTGGGATTAGCAGCAGTGTCACTGTATCCAATGGCAGTGTAGAGTTTAGCTTTCTCAGCAGGGGTTAATAGCTCATCAAAACCTGACACAGAGAGACAAGGCGAGAGTGAACAAATGGAATACAAAGAATATGAGTAAGAGTAGGAGAATATGAGTAAGAGTAAGAGAATATGAGTAAGAGTAAGAGTAAGAGAATATGAGTAAGAGTAAGAGAATATGAGTAAGAAAAACATGAATTAACACAATAAACTGTTAGTTTATAAAAAATATAATGCAGAATTTTGCTTTGGTCCTGTTTGCCACCTGTGCATATTATCTTTAATGTACACTTCTTGGTGTTTTTATTCTTTTCAACATCTTACCTCCACTCTTGACCTCTTTAGGTTTTGTTTCATCTTCTCCTCCCCAATTCCACATCCAGCTCAGCCAACCCTGAGACTCCTCTTCCTCCATCTTAATCCCCGGACGGTAAATACACAGGCCTGCCTTACTCGCCTGGGTACAAGTACAGGAAACAAAACAAAAAAAGACATCCAAGTTATTACTTTTTACAGTTAATTAGAAATGCACTGTCTTAACCTAACTAAGAGACTGCCAGTATTTACAAATATTTTCTAAATGTTTCTTCATATTTTGAGCTAAGCATCACTGAACAATTTTCTCTATTCAGGATCATTCAGCCTTTCTGATGAAAGATGAAGCATGTTCAAGAACCTCAAGAAAGTCCAGTTGTCTTTGTTTGGCACTTAAGATACTATTTTGCGGCCCACCAAAATGTATTACCAAGATTCTGTATGAGAAATGTTGTGTTAAAAAACTTAATTCTATGTTTAAATGGTGAAACACGGAAGCCAAGATTATGTCAGAATTTCTAACCAGCTGTGAGGGAAAAGGAAATATTGCACACTGAATGCTATTTCAGCCAAAACCTCAACCGCTAGATTCAACTGCTGATACGTGTTTGCACTTTCTGTGCTTAGTCTTGTACCACTGTGGTCATATGTGGTATGTTTGAGGAAACACACATTAAATTCTTGAAAAGGAGGCATACTGTGTATCATTTCTGTCTCTATCTTATTAACCATTTTTTCTGTGACCATGGAAAAAGGAATTATGGGGATACAACAACTCAAACACATCATTTGTCAGTGACGATACTGACAGTACAATTTAAGCTACAGATTCAGAACAAAGTAATCATACAAAGTGAAGTTGCCCAAAATACAGAGATATACACAGAGAGCTTACCTCCACCTCAGCCTGCTGTCGGGCCAAAGTGATGTTAAAAATATCCAAGGTCTTCTCATGCTCCTGAGAATAGATACAAAACAGCCTGATTAGAGCTCAGAAGCTTCTTGCTACTCCACGCAGAGATACTTCAGTTACTAAATGTCCATTATCAATCATTTCAGGAAAACATAAAGCTTACAGTGCAGAGAGACAGTGGAAAAGACCTTTAGCTGTAATGGGTTATTTCCATGACATACATCATCAACCTCAAACGCATTTCAATCAATACTATTATAGGACTGAACACTGGATACGTGTAATTATGTACAGTAATGTAAGTATCTATGGCTAGAGGAAAGAACAAATGCATCACTGACAGGATACCGAGGAGGTAATACCCCTGTTATTAACGGCTTGCATATCAAATTACATTTCCAATTCATATAAACAATGTCTTATGGTTACTGTGACTGTGGTCGAGTACAGGAGGGGTATTCACCAGCAGAAAATCGAGCAGAAACGGCAAGTCTAATTTTTCAACTCGCACAAATAAGAATTACCCATTTGGTGAGGCAAAAGTAAACACTTCCGTGTCTACCTTCTTTGGCTGCTGCACGCATAAAAGCCCTATTTCAATTTCATTAATACACTTATTGGCATGACGGCTAAATTTGTCAAAGCATTTGCCAACAATGTTTTCAATTGTCTACAATTGATTTTTACTTAAGAAAATAACATCAATATTCCAAATAGCATTGGTATACAGAAGCAATTTAGTAATTCTATTTATTTGAAGTTGATTTAACACAATACAGGAAATTAAGTCTGATGAGGGGACATTCCTTCTACTAATCTAAAACGACAATGAAATAAAAATACTCAAAATGTTACCTCTCCTTCTGATGACAAATTAAACTGTCAGTGGTTCAAATATGCTGATCTTAAGAGACGAAAGTGGGAAATTACATCTTCAGTTCAGCCATTTCCTACCTCTAGTGCCTTGAGCAGCTCCTCGCTGGGTTTCTTACTGGTGATTTTGTTCTTGTACAGTTCTCGGTAGTGTTTCACCTTCTGCCGGTGGTGGCGAATGTGCTGCCATGACCACATGTGGAGACGTGGCTTCACATCCACCTCCAAGATGCCTGTGATCACGTACCTCCACCTGCGAAACGCACACACATGTGCAAGTGTGCTTAAATGTCATATGGCAAAAAGTCATTGAATGGCATTTAAAAATCAAAATGTTTTCTAACCATATACGGGAATTCCTGTGAACATGGACCACAGGTCTGTACTTCCTGTACGGCAGGTTCCGTGACATCATATCCACTGAGCCCAGCAGCTCCAGGATGCTAATGTACTGGAAAGAGAGGAAGTCAGAGAATTACTTACTGGCATGGAGCACTGGCAGAATTTATCATCACTGAACACATTATATTCTCTCTCTTGCTGCCAAAAAACTTTCATAAGACTACATACACATGCTTATATACCATACACACACACACACACCTACCTGGGGTCTGTTGAGTTCAATAGCCACCTCACTGAGATTGACCATTAGGTCCACTTTCGGAGAGGAGAAGTCAATATCCGACCTGGGATTCATCCGCAGCTTCGCGTCCGCTGAGATAGGACGAAAAACTGCAGGCAACCAATGAGAAATTGATTATTTAAAGCAAATTTGTGAATATTCTGTGACAAATGACAGTGAGACACTTACTGAAGTCATGGCTGATAGTAAGAGAGTTGTGGATATCCATGCTGTTCTGAAGATTTCGCTACAGATACAGGGAGAAGAACTTCAATTAGACAAAATCTGATTTCACTTCCTAAACCAAAAGACAACATTTACATACATGCTACCTAATGGGCCTATTCTACAAAGAGCCTTTGTGGATGACATGAATGATTTAAAAAATCTGCAGTGATCTCAGAATAATTTGCATTCATCAACAAAAGCTTCAAAAGGATTGGAGACAAATGTCTTTTTTATTGTAACTTCCAAACAGTTATGTTGCTCAAGAAATTAGGACAAGATTGATCTGTGTTGTCACAATAATGACGTTGTGTCTTAAAAAAAAATGGCTAAATCCAGACTGGGGGAGAGCAGAGACAAGGTGCAAAACGGTAATTATAGGGTGACTCACCAAAGCCTCCTCTGCAGTGTGATTGGAGAAAAGTATCGAGTTGACATTCCAGTAGGCAAATAAGCTGTCTAGTTGAACCAACTGAGAGGAAGGAAACAGAAGGCAATTAGAGAAATGCAGAGCTGAGAGAGCAGACACGAAACAACAGCTGACAGTGTTCAATGATTTCTAAAGTTTGGATCATGGCCCAACTAAATAAAATTGGTTTCACAGGACCAACAGTTTTTAAAACAAAGAAAGTTCATCTTTAACTTGAAGACACAAAGTATTCAAAAGCAATTGCAATAACATGCAGTGTCACACTTCGTATATACGTCATATTTCCTATACAATATAAATATAAAGGCTATAAATAAAGCAGCAGCTAACAGATTTAATCATTAGATTTTTTTACCTTGAAGAAAAGCCTGGAATTCTCATCCAAAAGACTGGGATTCCAGTTCTCATCAGACGTCTGTAAGGTCAAACAAGCGTAGAGGTAAAGCGGCCTCGCTGAGATTATGTTTACACTTTTGCAATTTTGTTTGACACATTAATTGTTGATTCAGAACACATTGATTGCTGAATGTTACACCGGATACTCTGACTGGAGACACATTCTGAAGTGTTACCTGGAGGCTGAGATTTTTCAGTGACACTCCAAAAGACAAAGGACAGTTTGGATTAGTGACCTGTGGAAGACACATGCGAGAAAAACAGCTTAGTTGATCTCTTCCTGCCAACTTTACAAACACATATTCGAGTTACATCACCAAGGTAACTCAGCTTGATGAATACTCACATCATCTTCATAGCGTACGTGGATGTTAGAGATCTTGACCTGCACATTTTTGATGACTTGAGTGACGAGCTTCTCCACAAACGTGTCCTGCTTTTCCAGATTAGGGTTCTCTGTCAAACACAACAAATATGAAAGATATAAGACCAGATCTGGTCCTGCAAATTTCTAAAAAGCTTTGCTTTAGGAACAAACATTTGACCTGTTTTTGCTCCCTGATAACCACTGACTGTCCTTCCACATACACCTACTTTCATTAACTTCATGCGTTTTATGTTCTAATTTGTTTCAACAGTTTTCTCTATCTGATTACTGCTTTTATACATAGATCACTTTATAACAGTGTTATAATATTGCTTTTAAACACAAAATACCATCTCACCGTAAGTTGATATTGTCATTTATTTTCTAGCATTTTGTCTTTTCACCCGCAGTTAAACATACTAACTGTTTTTCACTCTTCCTCACTTCCTGTACATGTTGCATCTTGAGCTGTTGTAACAAGCAAATTTCCCCCGTTGCAGGATAAATTAAGCCTATCTACTCTAATCTAGTTCGAGATGTAACTGAACTCAAATTAGCTTGAAAGGACTATTCGACTCCTTTGGTCTCACAATGCAACGTGGGTAGTGCACCAACATGCTGCTGCATTGCTGACGCTGACATATCAACTGTAAGTCTAATCAGACAGACTCATTTGAATTTGTTCGCTGCTTTGAATGTAGTCTTTAGACATGAACAGAACATGCCCACAGTGTCAAACCACAGATAATAAAGTGTGAAAACTTCTGGCTTCTCCAAAAACAACACAGGAACTCACAACCAGACAAACCATAACCACATGGTTTAAAATCTCTGTTCTTGCCACTTTGCTGCTTTAACTCCACACAACAGTTTTTTTTGCTACCATTCACATTTTCTCCGAAACCTGTTGAAAACTTACAACTAAAGTCCCCTTAAAATCAAAGCTGAACTCTGACCTTGCTCGGCAGCCTTCAGCTTCGTCTCTTCTATCCGCTGTAGTTCCCTCTGACGAGCCTCCTGTAGCTGCTTCTCCTCCTTTTCGGCATCATACTTTATACCTGGAAAGAGTGGAGCCAGTAGAAAAAAGGCATTATTTGTCTGCAGATCTCTGAATACAATGAAATAGAGAGAGGGTTACGCTTGAGCTTCCTGTTTATCCATACAAGCACATTAGGGTCATGAATAAGTGAGAGACCTCCTATGTCTGGCTAATGTGCTGCACTGTGTTGTGTCGGATAATCATAAGGGGTATTCTTTAGACTAGATTTGATATTACTGATATTGGAAATAATTTGGGTTATGCTAAATTAAAATCCACTTGATGCAAAAACGTTTTGATGTGTTTTTTAATTTATAAAATGTTCAAGTGAAATGAGGAACCTAAATATCTTTACATTGACATGCAGCAGGTGAATATCCTTCCAGCACTAGATATGTCTACTGAAACTGATATACACTATAATGTCTATAAGTATCTGAGTGTCATAATCTTTTTATGCATTTAACGGGACATGAATGGTGATCTCACTTGCTGTGGGGACTATGAGCAGATAGACACCGTCCAGCGTCGCCTCCACTGACTGAGTGTAGAGGTTCTTCCAAGGAATCTTTAGCTCCAGCCGTCCTATGATCAGAGACACAATGTGAGAATATAATATAGAATAAATACATAAATAAAGGAAAGGTGGCATACGGGAAAAGTGACCACAATCTCACCTATATGGCCGGCTCTCACTTTAAAAGGAATGTCAAGTTGACTCTGCGGCAAAAGAATAGCAAATTATTGTACCACAAATCCATCATTAATGCTTGTATGCACTGACCGACCAGTTTTATTTAGTTACACATATATTCGCCACTTACCAAGGCATTTTCCTTTATTTCAAGGTTTGTCAGAACAGCATCACCTGTGGAGAGAGAAACCCGTGTTGTTACTATGTACATTCTGATAAACTAGATACATTAGCTTTGTGTTATGCAGTTCACAGAAACACTGTCTAAATCACAGAGAAGGACTTTGGCCTTTGTCTATCGGCTTCATTTGACACTCAGGGGAATGGAGCACATATATTATTAAAGCCAGTTTCACGGATTTCACTCTGAGATTTAGTTAGTTAACTTGACGTCAGTTGTAACAAGTTGGTACATGTTCAGCATCGGCTTTGAAAGCTCTCTTCTAATCCTCTTATTCTCCCGGACAGTCTGCGGGGATGTGACTTTCTGTTCGAGCTTGTAAAAAGGTCTAATCATGAGACAAAGTGGCGAGTCACAACCTGGTTGTGTGAAAGGGTGTGACCCCGAACTGAAACTACTTGCAATAGCAAAGAAGGTTGGTTAACACCTGGCATTTGCAGCAGAAATTAACCATACTGATTGATCGATCCATAAAATTGCATTTGGCTGCATTATCCTGCTTACACTAGACAGCCTAAATCGATTTTGGGACAGATAAATTGACACTGACAGCTGAGGCAGCCTGTCACACACGACTGGTGGCTAACGTCTCTTAGCATTAGCTAGCTAGCCTAGCGAGCGAGCTAGTCCAGTAAAATGACGAACACAAGTTCAGTTACCTCCCCATATGCCAAGCTTTAGCTGGGAGCTGTCAAGGTTGACAACGTAGTCCCCTAAAAATCGGTTGAGGACATCCACCACCACGCTTTCGAAGACCATTTTGGCGTTTCTCTCATGTAATTGTCACCATGTTTACATTCGGGCTCGCTTGCCTCAACGTCAGATTAGGACGTCCTTTTCGGTGGGCGGGACGTTGACGTCATGACGTACCAGCATGCAATCATTCATGCTGCAAGAAGGTAATTTGGGGTGAGACAATTCTCAAATACCCCGATTTATGGCAATATTTGATTCATAGCCGATAACATTGTGGTCAAACTTGTCCACGAATACAAAATCTTTATTATAATGGCCCATTAATGAAACAATTTAACACAGTGACACAATTTACGAACAGTATGAAAGCAGTTAAATTGAACCAAAATGTCATCTATTTTCATGTTTTCATGAGAAGGCATACCTCTGTCCTCGGCTCTCAGTGACTTAAGGTTCAGATATTTAAGGGAGAAAATGGCCTATAAATTTGCTTTTCTATGGGCTTTTCTGAATGGAGACAAGAAAAACAGGAAATACAAAGGAAACATGGGGATTCCTTGGTCTGCATGTCAAAGTGTCCTTGGGCAAGATACTGAACCCCAAACTACTCCTGATGTAATGGTCAGCACTTTGCATGGCAGCCACCGCCATCAGTGTATGAATGTATAAATTACTGTAAGTCGCTTTGGACAAAAGCGTCTGCTAAATGCCCTAAATGGAAATGTAAATGGACAAAATGTGTGCAAAGTTCAAACTTGAAAATGTTTCTCTTCATACAAAGCAGGGACTAAACACCAGTAGAGTTCCGGGCCAGATGAGACAGGAGCACAGCATTTCGCGGTGTGCCAAGCAGGACAGAACCAATGATTTCAAAATGTAAACACTTTATTTTATAGAACCGTTTTAGCAAGCCAGCCAATGTGGTTGAATTGATCGTGTGTAATAGTACCTGGACTAACTCAATGAAAAGGTTGCAGGTGCAATCCCTCAGTCAGGCAGTATTGAAAATTAAAACCACATAGAGAGTCTTGGTCATGAATTGTATTGGCTTTGACAAACCTCTATGACAGTTTAAAAATCATTATTACAAAAGTATTACAGAGAAATGACTTCATTATACCAAAACAGGATCACGGAAAGAAAAGATTCCCCAAATTATGTTGATAAAAAAAATATTGAGCAGCTTTAAAAGATATTTCAGAAATGTAATATGAATGCATGTGATCCTCTGCCTGTTCCTTGTATGACAAAATAATCACTTAATATCTTTAATTTGAGTTGGAAATTTATGATTGCCATCTAAGCAAAATTTATCGATGAACTACACAGTATTTAATAACCATTTACAAATTATTACAAACATCAGTTGTTCCAAACAAGTGCTTAGTAAATGTAACGTATTTAATTGTTGTTGTTGTTTGTCAGCAGTGAAAATACTATTAACTAAAGTTCTATTCTATTTGTGATTGTTGTTTTAAAGTGTTACCCTACAATTGCATTCCTTTTACATCATATTGAAATACTGTTGCTAATTGCTTTAGTATCTTACCTTCCCAGAAAATCACATAGCAGCTACCAAATGCACATATAGCCTAAACAAACTATGCTTTTCATTTTTTCAAGCATTTTCTCGACATACTATAATAGTTATCACATATCATGTGCTGCAATTACACAAAATGAGTTAGTCTTCGTCTGTTTTTTTAAGAGGGAGTAGCTGAAGCAGTGGTTTGGTGATCGCTCCGAGGATTGTCCCCCTCCTCAATGTTCCCGCTGCAGGTTTATCCACCACTTTTAACCTGAGCTGCAGCTCCAGCAGATCCTCTCTGCTGAGCTCTGTGAAGAAGAAGTCTTCATTGAACACGGGGCTGTTGCAGTTCCTGATGGTGGCGCTCTGCTGTTGCTGTAGCTTCCCAGGATTCAGACACAGACTCACTGCACAGTTCAGGGATCGTCGCTCACTGTCATCCAAAAGGCCTTCCACAGACACCACACGGACTCTGACTGTGAAAAGGGGTGAGAACGTGTTGGTGGAGAAGGTGGTGTGCTCGGCTAAGAGGTGCACCTTACCACGGCCTTGCAAAGCGAGGATGTGCTCGCGCTGTCTCTCCTGGCACTGCAGAGCGTCCAGTTGGAAGAGGACAGTCGGGGCTAAGGTGAGTGAGCTTGCCTCCAAGCTTGGGGGGCAACTGGGAGAGGTTTTTAAACTTAAAACTGCCCTCTTCCACCTGCCTCTGCTCTCCCTGCTGTCAATTAATGAGGGACAGGATGTTGCCCCTCTCAGACGGCGGGTGCCTGATGGGATGTAGGGGGAGGATTTAGCACTATCTGGGGAACTGAGGGGAGAGGAGTCACTGGAAGAAGCTGTTTCAGTTTCTGTACTTCCTGTCTCTGACAGGCTCTTGGATAAAAACAGAGGGAGAAACCCATATAAAGTTTTCTGAGGTGGGTTTGCCTTTGCCAGTCTTGGGGCGGCATTATAATTGTTTCTGTCAAACATGTAAGCAGGACACTTTGAGTGGAACAAAGACTCTTTCCTGCGAGTGTTGGGGCTCTCATATATCCCTACCAGGCCATACCCTTCTGCAGAGAATGGCAGAGGTTTTTGTGCAGCCTTCAGAGCCACTGATGCATCACTATTCTTCTTCCTCACATCCTTCACATCCTTCACCTTTACATGTGCAGTGTTTGAAATAATGCCGCTATCGGCTACCTGGTTCTGGCTGTGCGGGTGAGGTTCTGCTGTCTCAGTTTCCAGCAGAGGGCTTCTCCTGCAGAGCCGAGGGGGCAGGCAGAACTCTGGGATCTTCTCTGGGGTGAGGATGTTGTTGTGCAGATGGTGGGAGACACTGATATTCTCCTCACTCTTTCCCACATAACGACTCAGCTCGAGAGGAATGCTCTCCATGCTCTCTCTGATCTTCCCGAAGACCCACATGGTTGTCTCCAGATGATTTGATATGACGCGAGTGTAAAGTCTTTGCACACAAATCCACAGCTCTTTTTTTTTTGCCTTTTTGCAACAAGAAAAGAAAATAAGATTTAACAGTGTGTTAAAAAAAACAAACACTTTTTAAAGTTTTGAAGATAAAATGATAAATATTTTCTTCTCACCTGCCGAGGTCTTGATGCGTCCTGCACCGCAGATGGATCAGTATGAGGGTGACGGACGTGCCACTGGCAGATTTTAAAGGTAAGTGTGTGGCTCTGCGTCACTGGTCTGCTCCCACCACCTGCGTCAGAAAACAGGCTTTACACTCACATACACACACACACACACACACACACACACAACAGGAACACACACATCAGTCACAGTGTATTGAATCACTCGGTGTCTGTTGGAGACTGGGTCAGTGTTAATTAGAAACGATGTGCATTTAGTCATGCTGCAAGGATGTGATGTAAGCTTTTTATCATCATCACTAAACTCTGCTTTTTTTTTAGTCATAGTAGCAAATTGTTAAATGTGATGCTGCAAATCCCAAAGCATGCACATTTGATATATCGTTTTATTATTACACAATACACCATGTTATGATGTATGACCCTGCAATCTCAGGAACAGTCAACCCACCTAAGGACAACTTTATTTAAACTTTAAACTTTATAATGAAAAAGTTTTCAATATTTAAACATGTGTGTTGTTGTGGTCAGGATGACAAGCGTATCATCTGCTTTTAAAAGAGCTGACCTCTTGTTCAAAGGCATTTCAAAGAGAGAAGCACCCCACGTTAAGGACAACACCCACGACCCTTAAAGCCGGCTCCACCACCGCCGTCACCGCCGACCTTTAAACAGCTTGAATTCCGGACACACAACTGACCCATATAAAAATGTGAATGGATGCTGATAAACACGTCACTTTTTAAAAAATGTTACGTTTATTTTCATGTAATTTTGCATTAATCGTTAAAATAATAAACCTCATCTCTGTGAGACCAAAAGTGTGTAAAGTTAGTTCAAAAAGCTGCTTTGTTATTATTTCAGACGCGACAGTTGTGGTCGCTCTACTTCGTGCCAGAGTTGTAGGCTTACATAACGTACAGCAGCCATTAGCTTGACTGCCTTTATTGATGTTAATTCACTTGTAACAGTTAATTCCTGACACTTAATACTTGAATAACTGAACACAGAGTGTATTCTCTAATTGCAGAATGAATTCATCCTCATCAGTCATCAGGACATTTCAGGGGCACAAATGATCCAGTTTCTGTCTTTTTATTGGCGCTGATGGAACTCATTATGGAATCCCACATGTTAAATCCAATATATTTAAATTGAATACACATTTAACTTGTTCCCTCATCTTCTCGGCCATTATCTTTGGTTAAAATCTCAAATTTGAAAGGAGCTTAATTCTTATTATTAATGTTAAAATTTTGTACCAAATTTATTCTGTGGTTTCCAGCTACTTACTATCTGAGATTTGATGTAGGTCATATTCACATTCTGGACTCCACACGCCCATTTTGAATGTAACAACTAATCTATAAGGTGGTGTTAAATCTATCTAAGATCGCCAGTTATCCAAAGTTGTTGATTTGACCTGTTCCAACCCTCATCCTGTGGAGAAATTACATATATTTCATGGGTTCCTTGTTCTCCGTACTTCCAGAAGTGGAAGACTCTGTGAACAATGTGAGTTCTTCAACCACAAGAGGGCGTTCATGGTTTAGATTTACTGCTGGCCAAGCTCAAACCTCCGTTTGTCTCAGTTAAGACAAAAGTCAGATATAGTTGACGTTTTTGTATAACGTTGTTGATTTTATTATAGTTATAACATCTGTGAAATGATGACAAATGACATGGAAAACAAAGGGGGTTTGTCAAATTAGTTTAAAGTCCGCACAGATGAGAACACCTTCACTGAAGACACCTGTCCCTGGCTTCATTATTGTGATACTCTATTACTGTAATTAAACAGTAAGTGTGAAATAACATCCCCATCTGCGTGCCCGGCTGCTTGCATGCAGTGTGTGTGTGTGTGTATGTGTGTGTGTGTGTGTGTGTGTGTGTGTGTGTGTGTGTGTGTGTGTGTGTGTGTGTGTGTGTGTGTGTGTGTGTGTGTGTGTGTGTGTGTCTGTGACAAAGAATGAATATGAAGATGATGAATACATTTGGAAAGAGTCAGGGGCCTCAGGAGCACCCAGGGGTCAGGAGGCTTTTTGTGGAAGTGAAGATCGACTTTATTACACCAATAAAAACCCAGAGTGCTCTCTGTAATGGAGAGATAAATGATTGGGAGTCAGAGGAGGACCTTGCCTTTAACCGCTGTCACAGCTGCAATTAACGCTAACGAGAGAACAGTGCATTGTTGCCAAATGTTCTGCCACTGTCAAGTGCATTAGTGGTAAAACCTTTTTGTTCTGGGGCTCTGTAAAATAATGGTTTATGGGTTTTTTTTTATTTTGTAGGCTTCTTTTTGGTAATTGATTGTGGGGAATAATATGTTAACTCATCAACCCAACTGCTGTTGTCAGATACAGACTGTATATTGTCGTCAGCCTTACTTGCGTTGTGCAGACTTTTGTGTCGTTTTCAGTATAACTTCTGTCGTCTTTGCTACTAATTCACATGCAACAAAAAGCCTTAACCAAACACTTTGACGCAACATGAGAACATCATTCAAACCCACATTTATAGACTGTCATTCCTTTTATTAGAATGAGCAGGTCAACTGATTTGTGGTTGTTGCTTGTGCCACCTGAGACCAACACAAATAAGAACGCAAAGCAAAACATCCACTTAAAAACCACACATCACCCCTGAGTTTGTGTACGTTGTAACTGATGCCTTACATCTCGCTCCTTCTCTGCAAGCTGTAACTTCATCCCTCCAGCCTCCTGCCGCGGGCTAAATCTGACCTTTTAGCCTTCCTTCATCATTAGAAGTTACAATAGAGGCGTCAAACTTGTTCAGAAAGAGGAATTACTTGGTTTTCGGTGCGGTGGATGAGACAGGAAGGACCTCTGGTGGCTCGTGATCACAGATCAGTCAAACAAGTCTGAGGGTCTCCAGCTCCAATTTCAAAGACTTTCTCAGTCTCATGCTCTCAGTTAGTTTGAACCTCTCCTGATGATTTATTCAGCAATATTTTTGTGAGTTGTGTGTGAAGCCATATACCTACAGTAATAAAGGTGCAATCAAATAATCATGCATCATGTATAATTAACATAAAATTAGCATACCCGTTGTAGTGCATACATTTCTGCACAGTATAATCTGAGACCTGCATAAATGATGCTACAGCATATTATGATGCCTATTTAGACTGATTTGATTGTTTGATTTTCACGTCTGTGGCTTTGATGCAATCTGCAAAGTTACAAGTAATCAAAGTCACCAAGTGGATGTAGTGGAGTAAAAAGTATAATCTTTGAAAGTAGACAGTAGCAATTGTTTCTCAGAATTGTATCCATGAGTAAATGTACTTCGTTTTACATATTTTCACGCTGTGCCTTCGTGTGATCCTGCCTGTATCCAAGTCTGTTTCAGCAAACCAAACCTTTGTTATAAGTTTTTCTTCTATATCACTGCCAATTATTATGTTTTGACATTGTGCGACGTGATTTAAAATTCCATGTACAAACTCCGATCAGGGGAAGAGCTGATGATACACTTTGTTAATTTCCATTTCACTTTAATCTCTATTACTGAGGATTCAAATAAGCCTATATGGGCACTCATCCCCCCTCGCAAAGCACTTAACCTCTTATGAAATTGCGGAAGTTTTGTGGCCAGAGAACTTCTTTGGTCTGAGCTCCTGAGAGAAAGTGAGAAAGTCGGGAAGTTGGAGAGGAGAAACGATGGGAATGAAGCCAGAAAGGCTGCACCGTTGACCTGTTTTGAATTGATAGTAAAATGTAATAATGGCTAATAAGGTGTAATAATTTGGGCCAATAAAGATAGATGGCAGATTGAAGATGATATGAGCTGCGTCAGAAGACCTTACTTCGAGGACGGCGCGGAGACAATACACTTCAGCCAGAGGGGGCAGATAAAATTTGACCCCAGATCAGTGAATCAGTGTCCAATTATTAAGGAGAAGGAGAGCGAGAGCGAGGGAGGGAGACTGGAGAGAGAAATGGTTGAGGGAGCGTAGGGGGGAGAAGGGAGACTGTTTTGGAGACAAGGTGGAAATGAGTGAAACAAAATAAGTTAATAAAGAATGACGGATACGTCCTCTGTGACTGGGGGGATCTGGTGAGCTGCTTTTTTTAACACACAACAGTCAGAGAAGAAGGAAAAAGTGAGAGAGTAAAAAGAGAATAGGGTTGAATATGGAGGAAAGACAAGAGAAGAAGAGTTATAGTAATGTTCAGTGGTCCACAGTGACCTGTCGTTAGGACTCTCTCCCCTGACAGCTTCTTTCTGTCTCCAGGCCTGATGCCAATATGCTAATTCCCCTCAGATGGCCTTTTCATTGGCTGATGCTGACTCCCGTCGACACGTGCCAGATGACTTTCCCCTCGTCCCACCGTTAAAGACTGCGACCGTGACCATGGCAAGGCGACCATTACCGAGATAAGAGCAGATGTGGCCTTATGCCGGCTGCCTGCTTGCACTGAATCACCTATAATCTTACAATGAGTTTGTCCGTGTACCAGAGCTGCAGCTGACCACAGCGAGTCAGGCCAGTGGTAGTGAGCAGCAAGTCTTAGCAAAATTGATTCATAAACTTTCAAATCCAAATCCATTTAGAAGTTTAATAACTTATAGACTATCTTAAACAGCTACAAAATATATATATACATTTTTTTATCCTGACGGCCCCTGTGAACAAAAGCAGCACAGAGAGAGACAAAGACATTTTCTATCCTGTTTGAATGTGAGCGAGCTAACATACAGGACCAGCTTGGCAAGGCTTTGTTAGTGACTTTTGGTTGTCTGATTACGTACTTTCACAGTTTTATACTTCAACAGTTTTATGACCCTTTGCTACTTCCTCAAGTTGAAGGATGATCTTCTCAGATTGCATTAGGAGGTCAACACTCATTCTGTAATCTGTGACAAATTTGGAGCAGGAAGAAACCTCTTAAGAATATTACATTTTCATTAGTTCTGTAAGAGGGCATGAAGCTCTAATGACCTTGTATAGCTGCGCATCTCTCACACAATGTCATTTCAACGAGAGACATGTCCTTCTTTCTTTCTTTCTTTCTTTCTTTCTTTCTTTCTTTCTTTCTTTCTTTCTGTCTTTCCTCCCTCATTAGTGTTCGTTGTCTTATCTCACTCGTACTTCATACTTCTTTGTAATTTCTCATGGTTTCTGTCAGAAAATTGAGGAAGCCTGAATCAATTTCCTGTTGGGAGAGTTTTTCAAATTTATTCTGATTCTGCAAATTATAAATCAATTTGATGCATTTCAACTTTTAATAATGAGGCTTTAGTCCACATAGACAGATTTCTGTCCTCTTTTAAAATTACTTAACAAAGTTAATAGTTGCTCTGATGTAGATTCATGCTTCCATTTATTGTTGAAATGGCTCCACTCATATTTTTAATTATCAGTCAAGCTGTGACTGAAGAAGGAATCCTTGAATGACAATTATAGGTTTATAGAAATGAAGATAAATTTCTGTTTTACTCGAGTGCTAATGTTGCCGGCGTTGGCTGCTGTCTGGAACAAAGAATAATATTTAAGGTTGTTCACGTTCGCGGATGTGTATGTATGCCAGTGTGCTTGACTTGGTGCAAACAGCAGATCAGATCAATGAATTAAGCTGCTCATTATGATGGCCTGCTCTTGCTGGTCATTAAGAAAAATGCATGTAGAATTTGCCACCCATGCCCCTATGAAGTGTGTGTAATTACCACTAATGTATCATCGCCTATTCAAGAGCGTAACGTTTCGTTTCTGAGGGCCGACAGTGGAACACCTCTGACCCAAATGTTTTATTCATTCATAAGACACCTATTATTCATTTTAAACTCATATTTCAGAAGAGGAACAGTTTTTTTTTTCCATGAATACATATTAATATCCCGTACACTGCTGTCAGTGCGAACAGTTCTTCATGTGGTTTAATATTATATTTGTGTTATTTAAATCAAATATCATCATATCACTTTCAGCGCTCTGAAACCTTGGATTGTTGTAATGGATGCATGAGAAGAGGTCAGCTTGTTCCAAAACTAACCAATAAACAGACTCATTACAGTAAGAGTTACTGAACATTTTCCTCATCGTAAGTCATCAATGTTTTCAGTTTTATTTATCAGCTGTATTGAATAA
Source organism: Diplodus sargus (assembly GCA_903131615.1). Classification (NCBI taxonomy): domain Eukaryota; kingdom Metazoa; phylum Chordata; class Actinopteri; order Spariformes; family Sparidae; genus Diplodus; species Diplodus sargus. The sequence continues at coordinate 75,522 of CAEMYA010000181.1, read as the reverse complement.
TTTTAAACACCTTTACTTCTGACTCAGTTTTTGGGAGCGTTGTTGTGTTGCACTAAAGCACATTTATATATGTAATAAAGCTGCTGTACTTATGTTAAAAGTATTTTCCAAAATAAAAGTCTCCAGGCTTCAGGTTGAACATTTTATTTGGAGAAAAGACACCAAATCATCCAATGACTGAATTCTATTTTTAATATTTTCTAATTAGTAAAATTAAACCTCACCACATATTTTAAGAAGCCGACTGTAAACAGTGGAATTGTTTTTAAGCAATCGAACACGGAAGACTTGCAGTTTTCTGTGGTTTTAATTTTTGAGTGAGGCACGACGCTGAAACAACCCTTTACACTTGTGATTTTTTGGGGGTTTATTAACCGTAATAACTGTGAGATGCTTTTACATCAGTTTGACGACATTCGGCTCCTGATTCAACTCAACTTCTGCAAAAACATTTAGGTACGCCGCATCCCATCCGACTCACTGACTGCTTTTATCTTGAATTGAAGAAAAGCTTTTAGTGAGATGACTTATTCTAATCAAAAATGAAATAGTATCTTTACGTTGTTAGTTAAAACACAAACTCAAAAGATTGTGTCAAATGTGCGTCTGGGTGATACGAATAATTTACAAGTGTGGCTGTTTGTAGAAATTGAACCTGCATACCAACATGTCTGAATAAGCGCGAGGCATGGGACGATATGATAATTTCATGTCATGTATATTCTGTCCAACATTATTGCAATTAACGGTATTATCCTGACAATGATCAAAATATATTATTAAAACTTTGAGGTAAAAACTAATATTTAACTAAAACACACCAGAATCACTTGAATCTTACTTTTTGGTTGGAAACAAATATTTTTATTGCATTACAGATAGGACACGTCTTTTTTTTAAAGGAAAAAGTAAACAATCAGAGGAATCTTAAATAAGCAATCATAAATCATAAGATCTTCCTGTATGATAAATAAATGGTGGTAAACTCATCTTCCTGTCGTTTTTTTAGTTTTGAATCAAGTATTTACACACATCCAATGTTTTTGTGGAGGGATGCGATGGTGACCGGCTTCGGCAATTCAAAATAAATCAGGAAACCCATGAAAGACAGTACATCAGCGGGGAAGACAGCTTATTCAAGTAATTCATGTGAGGATATTCACCATTATCCTGATATTGACAAATCAACACGATCAACTTGTTGTGAGTGTTTATTATTTTATCATGATCTGCGATACAACCTTTTATCGTCCCGTTCCTAATGCTTGCTTCACAGACTAATAAAAATCATGCAACGTATCCTGTTAAATGCTTTGACACCACCAGCTCAGTGTCTGCTCTTATAAAAATAAGCTGCACATACACCTCCTATTAGCCTGCACAGTATAAACACATGTGCACATTAGGAGACCTCATGTGGTATTATGATTCCAGAGGCATCTAACTCCAGTGTTGTGAGGACAGAGGATCACGGAGGGTAATAATGGCTGCATTATTACTCCTCTTATTGTGTCTTAATTAGTGGCATTTAATTATACACTAATGCAGTGAGGGCTATTAAAGACATTGAGGCCTGCTGATCAGGGAATTAAAGCAACATGCGCACACACACACGGGCACACACACACACACACACACACACACACACACACACACACCTACAGGCAGAGGTACACACTTGTCACATAGACACTTTTGTCGTGCCACTGAAATTACAGTCGCCTTTAACTAGGAATCACAGACACCCTGCGGTGAAAGTGTGTGTAAAAATGTGTTTGTAGACAAGAGAAAGTAATAGATCAGAAGGAATAACCTCTGGACGTCTGGAGGCAGTAGAGGAAAGAGTATAGGGAGCAAGGAATAAAATCAACTCAACCAAAAAAATAAAATCAGGAAGATATAGAAAACAGAAGGATGAAATGTTACCATAAGGACGAGGAAGATGAAGATAAGGGCAATCATTATTACATGTTTTCTGCTCGTTAGCAGTGACACCCAAATAGGCTTTAATTCTTCACTCCCACGCCTCTCCTCCGCTGGTGCATCTCAATTATTTGTTCAGAGGCTGGTGTGACAATAGTGTCGGCTGTGGGAGCCTTTGGGATGCTAAATAGGGCGCAGGAGGTTGAATATAAGTCATTTTCAGTGGGCTGAACCTGGCGCTTTGTGCTGCTGGAGAGGAGAAGCTTCAAAGCTGCGAAACAAAAGAGACAAACTTGATCCGATCGCCCTGCCTGCTTTTGAAGTTGTGAAGCTGCAGCCCAGAATGTCGGCTGCTCATATCCATCTTATGAAGTCAGATTATAAACACATCTCTCTCTCTCTCTCTCTCTCTCTCTCTCT
>CAEMYA010000181.1:49797-73171 GCA_903131615.1 Diplodus sargus | reverse complement strand
ACACACACACACACACACACACACACACACACACACACACACACATTTGCCCCAATCCAGGTGTGATCACATGTGCACATAATGGTCATTTATGGGTGATAATAGCATGACCTCGATGTAAACATCCCTCTAAGCAAAGACTGGCTCAGGAAAGTTTGCTCTGAACAAATTCTCTCTCCACATTATGCATCTCTTGAATTTGGGGAAGGCACAATCATGCGATGAGCCTGAGAGAGAACAATTTAAAACCATCCTGCTGAATTGTTTTATAATAAATATACACTTCTTCAGTCAGAGCTTTCCAGGGATCTCCAATTTGGTTGAATTAGTGCTGACAGCTCTGATGTCTTTTAAATTTGTGGATTCAGTAAAAATGGCAGAATTGATGTATGATGACTGGATTCACTCAAATCATTATTACTGTACAGTTACAGCCAAAAATGTAATTTAAAAAAATAAAAACGTTGACATAAACTTCTCAATAAAAGTGCAGGTGTAACATGAGGGAAATCAGCTTACTCAAATTATGCAATTCACAGAGCAACTGGTGGCTGAAGGCACAGTAACCTGCGCTGCTATCTTCCCTGTTGTAGACGCATGCATGAACACTTATTACAATATTTAATATCTGCGTGTAATTATAAAAATCTGATTGTATTTGCAACTGTGTCAGTTTTTGCGCCAATCTCCTGTTAATTTAATTCAAAATAACACCGCAGTCTGCTGGAAATTCATTTATTTTTTTTCCCTCAGTTGTGACGTGCCAACAGTGAAACACGTGTGGAGATTGAGACGAGTAAATAACTGCGACAACAGATAAAGATTCAGTCTTAAGTTCTTTATAAATATACTCAGATAAATAGTGTTATAATACAAGCATAACGTTTTCAATGCACCGATAAGTAACACACACAAAAAAAGTGCAACAGGCCTAATTAAACAACATGAAGGCCTATTTTGTCTTTAGCCGACAGGCCGGCCGTAGGTTCAAGTGAAATAAATAGAGATAGAGGAAAAATAGAAACAGAGTTGTTGTTTTGCATTTGGAAAAGAATTGTTTGTCTCCTAAATCACAGCTTTCTTTGGGTTTAGCGTATCTGCTCGTCTGATTGTATTTATCAGTGCCACATTACAGTATGTGGTAAATGCCCTCACAAATTGTGCAAATAAATTATGATTTCAATCAACATGGGTCTAATGAAAAAAATTCATCACACAGCAAAATGTTAACCTAACTTTTTTTTTTTTAAAACAACTCTCCTACAGCTGCACTGAACGTAAACTATGCCGATTTGTTTTATGCGGTAACAGTGTCCTTCTTCTCGGTGTTACTTTTCAAAAATGACCCGCAATTTACCCGGTTAGGACAGCAGGAGAGCCGGGTGCAGAGGGTTGCCTTTCCCCTCCAGCAGATCACTTTTCTCCATCGCTGAGGCCGGTGAGCAGAGCTGGTTCGGGCCGGACTGCAGCCCCGTCAGCCCGGGCACGGGACCCAGGGATGGGGTGGGTTTTATTGGCACGGGCACGGCGGGCAGGCTCTGCCCGTTGGCATTGTGGTACAGGCCCTTTGCTGACATGCTGAAGGGCGCGTACTCGGATGATGCGGGCACGGGCACGCCACCCATGGACTCCGACAGCATCCCGACGTGCGGCCACATGGAGTTGACCACGCTGCTGAGCTGCGGGGGCACCGGGTAACCCAGGTGGTGCATGACCGAGGTGAGGGGGAGCCCGCTGGCCATCACGCCCTTGTAGTCCCGTCCTATAATGTTCTCGATTGCGAACGGGTGTTTAAACCCGCCGGGCTGTGCGCAAGTGATGCCCCCGTAACCCTGAAAGTGGGGGAGCCGACCCACGGTGCTCGCCGGGCCTGCGGAGTGGTCGTGATGGGCTGATGCCGTGCCCAGCTTGCTGCCCGGGTGGTGGTGGTGGTGGTGAAAGTAATGCATCATCGGGGAGCTCTTGCAGGCCATGTGCTCAGCGCGCAGCACCTTGAAGCGCTTCCGTCTCCTCAGGAAGCTGCCATTCTCAAACATGTCACCGCAGTCCGGATGCAGAGCCCAGAAGCTGCCTTTCCCCGGCTGATCAGGCCGCCGAGGGATCTTGATGAAGCAGTCGTTGAAGGAGAGGTTGTGTCGCAGGGAATTCTGCCACCGCTGGGTATTCTCTCGGTAATACGGAAACCGGTCCATGATGAACTTGTAAATGTCACTCAGAGGCAGCATCTTTTCGGTGGAGTTCTGGATAGCCATCGCTGTCAGGGATATGTAGGAGTAGGGAGGCTTCTGGTCGCTGTAAGAGTTCTTCCCAGGACGAGGCATGACTGGTTGCTGTTTTTCTTGAAGTTTGAATTGATGAATAAAAAAAGACTTTTAAGTTCTATTTCAAATTATGTATTTTAAGGAGCTAACTGGACGATCTTCATATCAGTCTCCATCTGACGCATAAGTTCCAAAGTTCTGAGCCATCAGTTTTGATCAGTTTGAAATTGATTAATAAATACAATTTAGCCTCAAGGCCCGATGCCGTTGGTTAAGATCCTTGAGAGGGGCTCCTGCATCCCCAGAGAGTTTCTTCTGAAGACTTTCCTCAGTCGGATTATGCTCTTGGCGCTGTGCGTAAAAGTCAGTCTCTGTGCGTAAAAGTTGCGAGGTCCTCTCAGTTTCCCCCTGTTACCGCGGCGTTTGAAGGATGCGAGGGGCCAGTCTGCCGCGCTGTCTGTCTGTGGAGTGTGTGCTCCTCTCCTCTTGTGCGATGCTCCCACTCGCCGAGCGTCGTTTTTGTAAGACCCCCGCAGGTCGCTGGCTCTGTTATCTATTATCCAGACACTTAGGGGACACGTCAGGGGAGAGCAGAGGGCTGTGTGTGTGTGTGTGTGTGTGTGTGTGTGTGTGTGTGTGTGTGTGTGTGTGGAGAGAGAGAGAGAGAGAGAGAGAGAGAGAGAGAGAGAGAGAGATGGGGTAAAGAAATGAATAAAAATGAGGGGTGGGTGGTGCGTTTAACACACGCGTTCGCTTCTAATCTCCTGTTTGCCAATCAAAGACTCCTGCGTAAAGTGCGCAGGGACAGGAAATAACCCGAGTGACTGATCTCAGCCACTAAACTGTATTTAAAGGGACAATTCTTCTAAATGTCTGTCAGCAAGTCGCTTAAACCTCAGCAGCACCCGTGACTGTGACCTTTGACCTCTCCGGTCTAAAAATACAACTCCTGTTGTGATGTAACGTTGTTGGATTTCTCCGTCGCTTTGCATATAAAGCTTGCAGTAAACATTTCCGAAAGCTTACTGCCTGTTTTTTTGTTTTGTTTTTTAAATCGAGATGTTGTTCAATGATGCCGAGATAACGCGATTGGAAAGCCAGGCTGACAGAGAAATGCGCATTTGAGACGCCTTCTTAGCGAGTTTTCACTTGAGGAAATAAATAGTCAGGAATGGAACATATAGAGTGCAGCAACCTCTTTGTTAAATTTGCTCGACTGCACTTTTAGACTTTGCAAACAATAAATCATGTCTTCCTTTGCGCACAATCATCAGCGCGCTACTCCTCTGCTTCTTAAACAGACGCGCGCACGCACACACACACACACACACACACACACACACACACACACACACACACACACACACACACACACACACACACACACACACAAGCACACACACAGTGGAAGAGAGAGTGAGAGAGAGAGAGAGAGAGAGAGAGAGAGAGAGAGAGAGGCGCGGTTGTTGATTAATTGCTGAGAGGGGAGTCCGGCGGCTGTCTGTCTGTTCAAACACTCTCCGGTGAATCCTACAAGGATGTAAACAAACTTCATCCCCTGCTCTGAATTCCGTTCAGCGGAATACAACAGAAGCTTTTCCCCTTCCCGTGTATTTTCTTCTCCAGCCAGGTGTCATGACTGGGTCCTTGACGGCTCCTGTCTTCTCCGGTGCCCCCGTGGGCCCCCGAATACATTACAATAATTAAGCCTTCCGTGATTTAGCCTCCTAGGAGAGAAGTCCAACAATGTAATTAAGGGCAAGCTCGCTGTATTAGGTATGAATATTCAAAACTGTGTCAATTAATTAGCCGGTGCATCTCTCCCGTTACCCCTCAGTCCTTCAAGCCCACTCAAAAGGTCAACCGTGCCGACGGAGAGCATATTTTAAAGACATCATGTAATTGCAAGGAAATCACTTCTTTTAGTGCCACTTCGCTTGAAAAACAGTGAGCAATTATATATATAACCGCTGCTAAATAAAGACAGTCGTTGTTGTTGCCTGTGTTTTCTTTGCGTAATTGTTTTCCTGGCGCCTGAAAAATGAGTTCTGCAACTCCGAGGCCCTCAGAGGCCAACACGGGTAAAAGCATCCTCTTTAAACGCCCGGGAAAGATCAATATTAAATCTGTTTTCACAAAGGGGGCCGTTAAATAGACACCGTGGCTGATCTGCATAACAAAATTAATTAGGTAGTCTACGACAGTCTTCGCCTGCACCCAACTCCTGGACAAATAACTAGTTGTAAAGCGCACCTTCTGGGCATACGGAACATATGCTGGAATTATCCTTAATTGACTAATTACATAAATTACTCATTAAGTTTACAGCACATCAATTATAAAAGATGTATCAATTAATTTTGCATAAATTACAAGCGGCACGCTGCACGGAGAGGGCGGCGGAGGGAATGAGGGTCGCCAGGAGGGGGTCTAGTCTAAGGTGGAGCGTGTGTGTGTGCGTGTGTGTGTGTGCGTGAGGGTGAATGACGGTCGTCTGTTTGTTTCCTGTCTCTAATAATTATTTGTTCAGCTTAAGGGCAAAGATATTCTTTCTCTGTCTCCCATTCGCAAAGGGAAAGTGTGGGGGTAATGGCAATTATACTAATAATAATAATCTTAAAGACCTCTCTCCAAGTCATAAGGGGCGCATCGTCGCGGAGAGAGCCATTAAAATCAATTAGCGAGGCCTATTGTGTTCAGTGGAAAATTAAACCAGTTCAGGACTGTTGTGCAGACGCTGTAAGCCTTACTTGTGTAATGGGAAATCATTCAGAGGCAAAATACGGCGGATCTTTTTTTTGTTTTTGCCCATAAAAGAGCGAGCAGGCGGGAGCACTAATGGATCAGAAGCTGCAGCGTGTCTGCCTGTTGCCTTCAAGAGTTTTCTCAGTCAGCTCAGGTAAAAACTGGATCATCATTATTCATCACAGCGGCACAAACTTAGTACACTGCTGCAGATGAAACTCTCAGTCTTCTCCCCCAAACTCTCCGACCCCAAACTTCCAGAACAACAGAATGAGCAAATGCTGCCACTGAGAACTTGTAAATGTTCCTTTATTTAAGACTTATATACACATGATTATTCAATTTGGAGCTACATGGTGTTTGGAAATACTGCATACAGGGTGGACAAAATAACATGGATCCAAATGGATAGATGGGCACTAACTTGTGCTTTTTGTTAACCACCAGTTAGTGAAACACTCCGTACACATGTTGCTGTTGTTTTGAAGAACAAATTTAACAGATTCTACCTCATTCAATCTAAGTTTTTACTTTAAAGGGTTTGCAGTAGTGCTGGAGCTGACAGGTCCAACATCTGCAGCTGGAAAAGACAAAAAGTCTGTCACGATACATTTTGATTTGATTCCATACAGGGGTCTGCGATCGATATTAGACGATATCATCTGCACATTTGACACAGTCAGTTACATTTTCAACTTACAGAAGCAACTAAAAAATGATTTGAGAATTTTATTACTGAAGAAAGCACTGTTTAGAAAGGAGCTGCTCATGGACGGCAATGGTGACACCAAGGTGACATGGGAATTTCAAAATAAAGGCGGATCTTATCGATGGCGGCGATATGAATCGATGTTTTCACTTTTCATCAATACTATTGGATCGTTGATCACTGAATCGATATATCGATCTGGATTGCTGTATCCCTATTTAGTTATGATGGTTATTATAAAGCTTTACCAAAACCTTTGACGTGATAAACCTGAGGGGTTAAAATGTGAATTATAAGAAGCACATGCAAATCAAATCCCGCCTCATCGGTGACGAAGAAAAAGACCCGGGGAAAGTTTTCTAAATTAATTCTAATCTCTTGTGATAATTTCGGCTCTCTTTTAAAAGTCACATTGATGCCAGTGTAGTTTGTTCTCTTTATTTCTCTGTCTTCTCAAATATGACCATAAATCGCTCTCTCTCTCTCTCTCACACACACACACACACACACACACACACACTGTCATGATGACATTCAAACCAAGGCCCTCTTATCTTTTATCCACTTGTGAGCACTTGTTACGGTGGTCTCTTCCACCCCCCACCCTGCTTCAACAGGCTGTGAGGGTATTCTGTGTAGTCAATGATATTAAGGGAGAATCCATTGAACCACACTAACCTTAATAAAGCTGCAACAGACTCCAACACAGTGACTGTACCGTGTTCTGTTCCTCCACATCAGCCGTCGTCACAGTCAGTTCATAGCTCTTTGTACACTCTTTGTGTATTTGGCTACAACTATTGACCATGAACTTGTCGTTTCTAGATGTTTTTACTGTTCGGTTTTGTGTCTCTCCAAACAAAGCGGTCTCATGTTATCAGTGCATCAGCCGTTACTGTTTTTCAACGTTTTATCTCAAACATCAGCGGCAAAAACATCAGGCTTTTGCGTAATCCCATTAGAGGGTACATCAACACAGGAAAAATAATCAAATCAAAATCAAATCAAATCTGTTATGTTTATATAACCCAAAATCACAATCACATTTCCTTAAACGGGCTTTACAATCTGCACATCCGCTGTCCTTAGACCCTTGATTCAAATGAGGAAAAACTTGCAAAACCCTTTACAGTTTTTCTCAGTTGCTTTGGTACATTTCTCATCAGAATTGAAATTCTCAAAACTACTTGTTCAATCTTCACATCACTGTGCCACTTGTGCACATCAAAAAAGCAGTTTCTCATTTCTTTAAACAAGTTGCAAAAGGCTTTGGTATGTCCATGCAAATCATTATGTACAATTCTCTGCTGTTTCATGTATTATCAATTGCTTGTGATGTTGATCAGAATGTATTATAATGGGTTTGAATAGTCTCACCCTCCACAGCATTTAGGTATTAGTTCATCGCATAAGTCTTTACATGCAAAATGGTTGAACAAGTTGTCATAATATGTCAAGCATACAAATTTCCATTAGACTCTTTTTCTAAATCTGTCCTGAATTGGTAAATTGCTCCCAGGTGAATCTACAGCACTGTGCGTACAAGGAGACTGTCCTATGCTCACATTTCTACTTTTGTTTTTTGTCTTTGTGTTATCAGTGTTGTCAAATGGAAAATATCATATACACACACAATGCAAAATTATTCTTTTAGAAAAACACATCAAAATAAAAGCACCATCACTTTATTCTCACTCTGTTTTACTTCAAGAATCAGTGAGGCTTTTATTTTGAAGATGACAGGTGACAGGAAGTGATCTTGAGTGTGCTCGGCTTGACTTCTGGTGGTCTGAGAGCACAGAGACCTCTGGGCTCTCCATCTTGATAGTGCACTGAGGCAGCCCTTCATTACTGTGAGACCAGAGTATCACTGCCCTCACCACAAATAGGAAATACAGTTAGCATGGATTCCAGTGAAGGTGGAGACAGTTGGAGTGAAAAGGCACACGAACACACATTATACACACTGGCATATGTCTAAACACGTCTCTCACTGTTAAAGCTTCACATTTATGTTCAGGACTTCTTGTACAAAGATTAACATCTATTCTGATCTTGTGATTACAGTTTTTTGGTAACACTCAAAACCCCTCACGCAGTCAGCACAGCGATCACCGTGGACTAAACTTTCATTGTTTAAATGCATTATGTGACCACAGCTTTTAAATTCAACACCAAGTCTCTGTGTTTTTTCACTTCACTTTTAAGTACTATTTTAAAAACAGTTACCCTTACATTAACGACCAAATATAACAGTAAATGACTGCAATTAATTTCAAGAAAGAAATCTGGATAAAATACTGACATGCAACACTGAGTGCCTGTTTTCATTCCTAGATGACCTCTGGAGGACTTGTGTGAAGTGAGCAAAGGGGACAAAGGAGGCAGGATCCAGAACTATATGCCACTTTAAAGGATGGTGCCGTGCTTCACCCTTCTCCCCCAGTCACTCACAGACAGACCTTACTCTCCATTTCTCAACCCAGTGGAGGAGTTTTTCAATTTTGTGGACTTGAGTCACTGTTTTGATGACTTGCAACAGAAAATAGATGACTTGAGGCTCGAATTATCAGACTTGGAGGTTAAAGACTTGAGACTGATGACTCGAATGACTTGTGTTGTGTTCATGGAAACCTCGGGGCCAGATAGCATCACATTAAGAGATGATTACAGGCTGCTGGTGCCTATAGATAGATAGATAGATAGATAGATAGATAGATAGATAGATAGATAGATAAGAGTGTAAGGTGGCACAATGACCCGATGATAGATAACTTGTCCGTTTTGAATATTAACGTTTCAGAGTTGGCCGATGAGCCACTGTGTGTGTGTGTGTGTGTGTGTGTGTGTGTGTGTGTGTGTGTGTGTGTGTGTGTGTGTGTGTGTGTGAGTGTATGTGTGTGTGTGCGTGTGTGTGTGTGTGTGTGTTTCTGTCTTCGGTTATTCCCCCTTTTCTCTGCATGTTACTCACACAGGCCATCTTTCAGGTTAATTAAAGTGCTCCCTGTCACTCACACACACACACACACACACACACACACACACACACACACACACCAGACACTGCAGTGCTCTCTCGGTCCAGCTCTAGCTGTGGTTCTGATCATATTGCGGCAAAAAGGAAATAGAAACAAATTGCGTGATAACGCGGCGCCCCGGCAGCAGCAGTGTGGAGGTGCTGAAGTGACCGGTGGGTGAGGCGGCTGCTGTCCGTGGTGCTGGAGCGCCGCCGTTCATCATCCACTCCACCCACTCCGTGTGTTTCATTGGTGGACGCTGAGGCTGTGCACAGGATAGGACAGGATAGGATAGGTGTGTGTGTGTGTGTGTGTGTGTGTGTGTGTGTGTGCGGAGGGGGGGTGGAGGGGGGGCTCCCAACCGCAGGGAGCGCGGTTGAATCACCGGGCGCGCCGCCGTCGGATCTCCTCTTCCTGCCGTCACACCCACTGCTCGGTGTTGTGGGTTCACCCCGTAGAGAAGGGGAGGACCGACGGCGCACACAGCAGCAGAGAGTGCTGCAGTGCGAGCGCAGCGGGGGCACTCGGAAGCGGAGGGGGAAGAGAGAGAGAGAGAGAGGGGGGAGAAAAAAAATCACACACACACACACACACACACACACACACATCAGCAGCCTCATTGTCGAAACTTGGTCTATGGAGAGATCTGCAGCGACACCGTAGCGACGCAGGCCGACATGGAAGAGTATTTGCGGAGGGTCCAGAGCAGACTCGGGGTGAGTTGAGAGCCTTCAGCGGCGTTAAAACCAGGTTGTGGCTGTAATGAGTGAGATCGTGACGGAGAGGCTGACAACGCTGTGCTACAGGCTGCGGTCCTGTTGCTGGAAAAGCTCACAGCAAAAAAAAAAAAAAAAAAACAGCCTCTCACGTCCCCTCGGTCCCCCCCTCCCCACCAAAAGCACCTGTAGCTCGACAATATGACAGTACAGAGGGGGGGAGGGAAGGCGTGTTTGGCCCCATACAATAAGCTCGTTGTGTTTACAGGAGCGTCAGTGTGTGAATCTGAATGAGGAGCTGGTTTCTAATGAGGAGGAGGCGTGACATCAACAAGTTTAGCCAGAGGCTGTCCTCCCCTGCTATCTGGTTGCTCTGCAGATACTGACTCATAATTTGCATTTGAACCAGGACTGGATATCTGTTCGCACATAAAAGCTAAACCTCGTGCAAATACTATAGACACCCTCATGCATGTGGACTGAATGACTGTGGAGCCTCAGGGGGGCGCAGATACCTTCATGTTGTTGTAGATTGTGTGGCTGTAGTGTTGTTTTTCTGTATACAGTCTCGGCCTGTATACATTCAGTCTGCCAGGAAAGCCCTGACACTCTTGCACAGACGGTCACATCAGGGAGCCTTTCACGGATGCTGCACATTTGCCCCGAGGCTTCGGGCATTAGAGCTTTCTTACAACTGCTCTTTCTACATGTGCTTGTTTAAATGGCATGACCATGTTCACAGCTGCGGCGCATGACAGGGTCTTTTCAAAACACAGGTGTATTCCGTCCTCCACAGAGTGTTAGTGATGACTCAGTGTCCGGCAGTGTTGCTGGCACTGCTGCACTTTGTCTTTGCATTTTGTATTTTGGCTGAGTTTCATACCTCGTGTTTGTACATTTAACGTCTCTGATGGGAACATGCCCAGGCACTTAATGTCAGGAATTGATCAGAGAATAACTCTGTGTCCTCATGTCGGTCCTCTGAAGAAACAAACGCTCCATTACTCAGTGACGTATTAACAGTAATGATTTTTTTTTGCTGTTTTGATTCTTGAGCTTGACTTGATCCTGATCTCTTGGATGCATCACAAACACACACATCTGCCCTCAATCAATTCAGTTTTTCAATTCAATTCAAAGCCTCCAGGGTCCAGAGGAAAGACACGACTTTCCATAGAATAAACAACAGGAAAAATCAGGATAAAAATGGCATGAAAGGGAAAAATGGTTTACATTAGCGTCCTGTAAAGAGACAGCTGTAGCGATTTCTCCTCTTCTGGGATTGGTGAGCTTCATGCTTGTTAAGAAGATTTCATTTTCAGGGACATTAAGATGCCGATTTATACACGAGAGTTCTTAAAACAGCTGGGAAAGTATTGACTCCTGCAGCAACAAACATTTCACTTGCACAATATTCAATCTCAGTCTCTTCAGTAATATTCTCAAGGCATCATTATAAGCTACTTGAAGTCTCAGTAAGCTTGTTTGAAAGCGTGTCTGACTGTGAATACATCTTGCAGCACTGCCTATAAATATCATCTGTCGTTCGTTCTGCGATATAAAATCTGCCAGAGATTCTTAACCTCATCACTGACCTCTGGATCACAGTTTCAGACAATTTGAAGTCAACATTCTTTCTGGAAGATATGACGAATATTTATTCACGTTGGTACCTTCAAACACGTTCACACATCATTTACTGATGTTTTTTTACGATTGGATTTCAATTTAGAAAAACGAAATCATCATTCACATTGGTTTATCCCGTTTAGCAGTCCGTACTCCCTACAAGCAATACTGTTAACGGGAGATATCTCTTCTTAAACGTAATCGACGTAGGTGAGAAAATAATCTCACGGGAGCTGATCTGGAGAGGCTTTTGATCATATCTCACGGTCTTCATCTGCAGATGAAGTTTGCAAAGTTGTCATGTAATTGTAAATTTCTTTTTTGAGCACCTTAAAGAATGAGCTCCAACATCACATCCTCTGTAATTTGTTTTGTAGCAGTGGTGGCAGGGGGTCAACTTTGGTATTTGCTCTGCGTCCATCCCTGTTGGTCTCAAAGGTTTGGTTAGTTTCATATGAGTGATTTGATCATGAGGGCTGCTTCTGCACACTTCAAGCTGTGGTGGGATTGAACGAGTGTCATGGGAAACACTGCATTCATGCACCTTGCAAACGGCAGGAGACAAAGTCCATTTTGTAGTAGTTTTATAAGAGCTTCGGAGCATATCAGGTGATGTTATCAGAGGATAGACTGGCAGTCAGTGACAGGGTAAAGTTCATTGTCCTCACAGCATGTCAGAGCTCAGGCAAGTGTTTCATACTTCCTGTGTCATTCACGTAATCATCCATTGAAGCGTGGCTGATGGTGTGCACTTGCACAAAAGCTGATTTAGTAGTATTAAAACATGCTTTTGAAGAAAATCTGAAGTAGAAAATAACGAACATGGACATAAAAATGAATGAATCATCAATGAAACTGTTTTATTGGGCGTTATATAATGACAATAGATAGTGTGTGAGTGACGAGCCAGTTCAATGAGATGCTTCTCATCTTAAAACAAAGGACATTAAATGGATTGGCTATTTTTTCAAGCAGATTTCAAGTCTGCAAGTCGATTTTGTACAAAACGGATATGAGTGAAAGTCAAAAGCTGCCATGAAAGGAGAAAATTAGTCACTCTGTTCTTCAATGCTGGTTCCTCGAGGATCCCTTCACCTGTATATTTTAGACGTCTCCTTGCCCAAACACACCTGAATTAAATGATCAGCTTGTCATCAGGCTCTGCTGAAGCTTTATAGAGAGCCATTCATTTGAGGCAGGTGTGCTGAGGCAGGGAGACCCAAGGACCAGCATGAAGAACACTGTCCTGCCAAATATTCAGAGGTGATGTAAATGTTTAGATAACATATTTTAGATAAGACATTATTCATGCATTGTTGACATTAGCCAGGATGAATGCCGACATCTGGATTATTCTCTTAATTAGTTACATTTCCAGCCACGTTACAGTATTCAAAACATTCACTTTATTCACTCGAGCAGGTGTGTGTTAGCACAATACAAACATGCGTACGAACAGCCTGCTGCCTGGGATGAAATGTAAAGAGGATAAGGGGGAGGATTTATCCGGGGCTGTACTTCTTCGTAAACGTAGGGAAAAGCTGAGGAGAAGAAAAGATCAAAGAAGCAAATCCGCAGATCAGAGCGCGGCAGGGTAATTGAGTGATAAGGAGGGCAGCTGATGAGTGTCGTGGAGGTTGCAGATAAAGTGCAACACATGTCACGATTATCAGCCATTTCCCTCTCTTTCGCTCACTCACACAAACACAGCGCACGCAGACGCACTTTATCTCGCTCTCCTATATGAACTCTGATGAGTCGCTCTTTTTGCTGACCACTCTCTATTCTCTGTCATTCTCTCTCCCTCTCCACTCTCCGCATGGCCACCGTCCAGAACATCCATACCTCTAATTGGCCTGGCTCTTAGTGCCCGCTGAACCTGTCTTTCTTTCTCGCTCAGTTTTTCTCGGTCTAGCTACGCAGCTCTCCGTCCTCCCACTCTCCCGTCGTTTGGCATAGAGCTGGAGCAATGTGCTGAGTGGACTGTCCAGCGTCTATCCTCCAAACACATACGCCTAAAAGGGTTTTTTAGGACCACTTTGATGTGGCTTTGGCTTTGTGTTTTATACAAAAATTTAATCATTCCAAAGCCTTAAAAGGAGGAGATCATTTTCAAACCCTATGTGTGCCCATGGAGTGCTAACATTTGTCGCTATTCAGCCCAATAAATGTTTACTACAGCACATAATGGTTCAAATGAAGGGAGGTCCAAATTGTCTCAGCTGGCACTCCTACCGAGATAAGGAAGTTTGGCAATGGACGCTGCAATCATCTTAAAAACATCACACCCAACCAAAAGGGGAAAAAAAGCAGCATTTTGATACCATCTGTCATAAGTTGGTAAATAATAAGTCATGAATTTGAATGAACTCTTTTAGTTTTTTCTTTGAGCAGAGAACTTGGTGTTTGTGTCCCTTGATATTTGCCACGCATATCATCAAGTGTTTGTGTCTTTTCTCTCTGGAACAAATGGCGTAAAGCATCAGATGTAATGAACATGAATTCCTAAAAAGTGTAAATGTATGGATGCATATTAAGCGAATGATGTACTGCGGCTCTGCGGCTGACGCTGTCGCTGCACAGCGAGAAGAACTTGCATCTCATTCTCAGCCCAGGTCCTCCGTGTGTGCAGTTCTACGGGTTCTGTCTGTGTTAAGAGGGTTTTTTTCTCTGGATGCTTCACTTTTGTCTCAGTGTCCAGGGACATGTTGTCCAGGTGAAAAGGAGACTCCCATAGGTATAATTAGTAGAGATTAAGGCTGTCCCCGACTGAGGATTTAGTTAAGCCAGTCAGTTGACTAGTCATGGTGTGTTTATAATATTAATTGAATTTTTAAAAAAATGTTGTGGGGGCACGCAACATTAATGATTCTGACTGTGTTGAACCACATTTTAACACAGCATGCATCACACAAAACATAACTTCTGATTTTACAAAAACATCAAAGCGTTGTTGATGTTTTAGCTCACTTCCTGTCCGTTTTCCTCCTCTCTATGTCACCACACTTGCTCGACTCCTTTCTTTTTATTTTTTATGAGGCTGGAGGATCCGTCTCTCCACATGTTTACAAGCAGACAGGACCGCCTCTTTATGGACTTAGTAAAAGTAGGACCAGTAAAATGTATTTTATCTTTCGGTGCATGTCTACAGGAAGGAGAGACATCTGACAAAGCTCCTATACCAATAATAACTGTCAGAATATAAAGCTATTTTTTTAAAGAAAATAAAGCTTACAGCAGCATTAAATCAATGTATGATGTATATTTACAAATGAAGCCACTACAAACTCGGTCCTCTGCCACGTCATGGCTCTCTAGTCTTTGTCTGAGCCTCCTTGTGCCTTCGTCACTAGAGTCAAAGGCCTGGACAGCCTCCCAAGCCTCCATCACTGGGAGTCTAACAAGCCCGGTTCCATTGCCCACCTGCTGGGTTCTGGTTCTGGTGCTCATTCTGGCACTACTCCCTGCCAGCAGCCTTCCACCCTGGTTTGAAAACTCCTCACGGTGGTACATTCGTCCCGGCTAGCTGCACGGCTAACTGAGCTACAAGCAGCTACAGTTCGCTGCAGTTAGCGGCTACTGTGTTAGAAGAGAAAAGGTCTGAATTACAATGATTCCTCTCCTCTGGCTCTTGAATGGAGCGTGAGGGGTTTTATTTTTCCGCCCACTAACCGAATAGTGAAAACTCGGTCGACTGAGACCGTTCTCAGGTTTGGTTGACCATTTTTCTGTGCGTGATGGACGAATGACTCAATCTAATGTGCCTGGACAGGCTCCAGTGGTTGCGAGCACCACAATTGTAAAAAAAAAAAGAAAAAAGTACCCCATTAGAAAACATTTAAAGGTTGTGTTGAACTTCCCCACAGCTTTCTATACAAGCAGTGATTGCTGTAAGCGGGTAAATCTCCTCATTTCGGATGTGATATTTGGCTGGAAGTATACATTGAGGCATCTAAATGAGACTCATAGGAGCGGAGAGGGGTTGATCGTGGTGAGACAGAAGATAGAGCTCAGAGGGAGAGCACTCAGATTGAAGGATATCAGATGGCCAGTGCATGCTCGCGCGCGCACACACACACACACACACACACATACACACACACACACACATACACGCACACACAAACACACACATGCACACACGTACAGATGTTCCCCCGCTGCAGTATAACAGACACTGAGTAGCTTTTTCTCCTGCTAATGCATCGCTTCCTTTCTATCTAGTATTGATTTATTCTCTTTCTCTCTCCCTCCGCTGGCTGCAGACCTCCTCCCCCTCTTCTTCTCTCTTTCTCACGCATCTTCTCCTCTTTCTGTTCCACCCATCTCTCCCCTCTTCATAGTGTTCTCTGCCTCCCTTTCCACCTATTTGCCTCACATTTTCACTCCCTCTTATCTAATTTCTTCCCGCTCCTTTCTTACTTCTCCCTATCACATTTTTTCACCTGTCTGTCCGCCATGTTTTCTCCCCGCCCCCCACCCCTTCGACAGGTCTGACTTATCATCCTGCTGCCCATCCTCCGTATATTCCCTTTTCCAATAAGCCTCTTCGAACTCATTGCCCTCCTTACTTCAATCTCACCACACTCCCTTCCTTTTTCATTCTCAGTCTAATCAGCAGCCTCTAACCTCTCTCCTCCCCTCCCTCTCTGTGCTTTGGCCTCTCATTTCTTCTCCCCTCATTTCGTTTATCCATCTGGCCTCGATGATGAGGCCCTCTGAGGAGAAACAAGACACTTCATTCCGTATGCATTATTACCGGAGCTTTATTCATCTATGTCCGGCATTAAGGTCCATTATATATCTGACGTGTCAACAAATGTTAGCTAAACCTCCAGGGTGATCGTTTGAGAAAGCAAGACTTCCTAATTAAATAAAAGTTTGAGAGTCACTGCAGTCTGTGGTGCTTAAAGCCAAAGCCGCTGACTTAAATCAGTTTTTCGCATAGCATGAAATCAGCTGACAGATAAAGAGTAAGAATGGTCAATCCACCACAGGTGACATTTAGTCTGTTGTCAGATGAAGAGCGTCCCATGGAGCTGACTTGTGACTCACAGTGTATTTCCTTTCACTGACTTTCAGCCAGCTGCAGATCATCCACAAGGGAAAGCTGGCAAATCGATTGTACATTGCATAAATTATGTCCTTTAACTACTGTAATCTGCTTGAAGTAATATCAGCAGACTAAAAGCAGATTAAAAGTACTGCTTCAGCAGTTTTTAAAAACTCTGCCACGCGCATGTAAAAGTGTCTTTTTTGCAGTTTCTGTAGCATCTTTTAAAATGCATCATGTCGTTATAAAAACATTTGTGTTTGCTAATAGTTTGATTTCCAGGTTTTCATATTCCATCAACATTGCTTGGATATGAACAAAGCTCTGCTGCTCTGTATGAGCCGACTGTTAATGTCGAAATGTCAGATGTTGGCACCTCGTTAATGCGACTGCATTTTGCTCATAATGATGTGCTTTCACTCAAAGAACGACGTGAATAATTGTTTACTGTGATGGGAGGAATGCAATGTATAAACATATCATCATCTGTGATAAATTGGACAGCAGTACTGTTGATTACAGCATACAAAACATAGCATTGGTGAGATATTCTGCCAAGAGGGTAAAATGAGCTTCAACACTCATACACTGATGGCAGTGGCTGCCCTGCAAGGTGCCGAATCAGCACATCAGGAGCAGTTTGGGGTTCAGTATCTTGCCCAAGGACACGTCGACATGCAGACCAGGAGAACTGAACCAGCGACCCTCCGATAACAGGATGCGGGCTCTACCCCTGAGACACAGCCGCCCCAGCCATTACTGTAGTAACTATCATACGGGAATAGGTTTTTTCTCAGTTTCTCTCTGTCCAGTGCTGCAGCACAGAGGGGTGCTCTGTCTCTTTAAGGCCCTGCCTCCCAAATACTGCGCCAGATTGGTCGGCTCACACATGCCTGAGTCAGGCAGCTGTGAGCTAGCAGTGCTACCAACAACAGAGCAGTTGTGCTAAATCAACTAGCTGCTAGGCATAATTTATGCAAATATCTGACTCCTTGATGTAGTGTGATGTCACAGCTGACTGACGAGGCGATTCAGGAGCAGTGTTTGTATGGCTAACGTTGGAAGATTTTTCGAGGACACACGACTGAGCTTGTGACCATAAGGTTGCCAGCCGGGGATACCTGCAAGAATCTAACCAAGAAACAAGATTACTCAAGGCTTCCTACTGATATTCGTCTCTGTAAGCTTGCATCTTCCCCTCCGCTGCTTCATTCTCTTCCATCAGAGCATCCTACAAACCCATTAAGATGAGCCACAGATAGACATAGCATATTCATTGTATCCACATTTTGCTTCTTGATTAATGGCGCAGGCTGCAGGGCAGTGAGTCAGCTTATCTGTTTTAGATAAAACATTACTGATTGACACAGGACACCCAGCGCTAGCTGGAGGTGGTCGAAGGTGATTTTGTTCCCAATTAACAAGAATTCTGCTCTGTTTCCTATAAGTACTCTCAGGGAGTGTGACATGTGCCATTAAAAAAAGCATTTGTTAAATTCTATCATGTCTTGAATCCCTAAAAAGTTCTTTTCAGACTCATACTGAATGTCCAAAGAGCTGACCTATATAACTGTATTTGAATACCAATGGTGGAATCCGTTTATGAAAGTCAGGAGTGGTTTCGTTAATGTCTGCCGTGTGAATAAGGGAGAAAACTTAATTTTCTGCCCTTTTTCACCCAGAGATGAATGTGTAATCTTAGTAATGGAGCTGTCATTAGTGTCCACTTAAACCAAATGAGGAGTGTTTATCTGCATTGTTTATTAAAATTAATGGAACTCATCACTTCCCTGACAAAGCGTCTTTCTCTGAGTTGGCAGTGAAAAAGTTGCTCTTGCTAATTTAGACCGTTGCTACACTTTCACAAGCTGACTGCCTCTAGTGTTGAGCACGCTGAAGAATATTCTCTTTCAAGCCTGAACCAAATCTTCTTGCAGCACCAGGATTTCATTATTAATGCATACTGTTGGTTAAAAATGCTGCAGTCATCTAACACCGGGTCAAGTTTCAAGTGATACAGTTATATCTGCTATCAAAGCAAACAGTAAGATACAGGACTGCCACCTGCTTCCTCTGTTAGATGTTGTAAAACAAACAGATTACGTATCACTGAAATGATGAAGCCACGCAGCCACAGGCACAATAACCTTTTATGTTCTCTGTGCGCGTTTCCAGGCGGATGTATTAGAGGGTCCCATCCATGCTGTTTTAGGCGGACCGGAGCCAGATGTTGACACAGTGGCTGCAACCCTGTGCTTGGCGCTACATCTCAGCCAGGTAACATGAATTCTCTCTGCGGATGTTTGTGTACTCTGTATGTGTTTTCTACTTAAGACACTCTTAAACAACTGTTAATACAAAAGGCACAGGACCTAACAGTGCTCTGCAGCACTATCTCAATGTAACTGTGTTGTCAGCCCATCGCTTTAAGACAGTGTGCTGTGTCACAAAGCCATGAAATACACTGTTATGTACGAAAAAAAATTATAGTCAAGCATTTTATTTTAACAGGAATTGAACATCAGTCAAACCTGAAAATGATACAATGTTTTCCTAAAAATGTTACTTATGAAATTCTTATTTCTTTGTTTTCACCACCAATTTCCTTTTTGCATTGCATTGTGGGAGAGTGGTGTCCATTTATTCCACACTGGAACATGTACCGTTTTAGATATTATGCATAAACTGTGTGTGCACAAACATGAACCATCTTACAGTTTATGGTAAAGTGGTATCCATTGTGCAAAACCTCACTTTCATGTTTCACAGTGCTGCACTATTAAAAAAAAAAAAAAAGCTTAATCTCTCAGATTAACTATAGTTTAAAAACTGGAACCATGTTAATTAATTTATTTGGTTGTTTAGTATTTTATGCAAAAACACAAAATAAAGAGCAGCTGGCCACCAGGGCCAAGATATCATGTTTTAAACAAAGGAGTGGCATTAGGGCAGAACTTTTTCATACATCACTCACGTATCAAACAGAACACATGATGAAAATGTCTTTCATGTCATAAATCGCAGCCAAGTATTCTCATGTCTCTTAACTAGATCATAAAGGTCTCAAATCTGAATGTTTTTTCATTACTTGACTCTGATTTGATTAGTTGTTGGTCTATGGTCTATCTTTCGTCTATGCAACAATCTGATGTCATACTACATTTCATATTTTACATTTTAATCTAATCGAATGAAAGATGCTATTTTCTTAATTCTGTGAGATCATTTGATTCCAGGTCTGTTCTTTTGATTTCATTTCTTGTGTCCCAGAAGGAACCGTCAGGTGGAGTGTGCGTGCCGGTGCTCTGCGGCCGGCGATACGACATTGTGTTGCCCGGGGAGACGGTGAGGTATCTGCAGCGGGTGAAAATCTGCGAGAGCTCGCTGCTGTGGAGGGACGATGTGGACCTTGTGAAGCTTCATCGCGATGAAAAACTCTCAGTCACGCTGCTGAGAGATGGGCTGCTAGATAGGTACACACTCGCATATGCAAATCTTGACAAAGCACACACACACACACACACACACTAGACCAGTTTATAGATAAGTTCAGCTAATATTTAACTGCTTTATAGATGAGGCTCGAGGGAAGTTGTTAAAGCCGTAACTGAAAGCAGGTTTAGTGAATTTAGGATGTGTTATTTTTTACTGGACCAACACTGATTAATGTGTTTACAGGTGATGCTGAAGCACACACACACACACACACACAGACTGCAAACATATGCGGACACAGTGGGTTCTGGCTGAGTCGACTGTATTTGTTGATGCGAAAATGAGCTTAAGAGTATGTTTGGGTGTGTATTCCAGGCCTGCATGTGTTCATCACTCATGACCCAAAGGGGAGTTGTATTTATGCAAATGCCTCACAATCATCGCTCCTTCCCCTGCAGCCATCCATATCTCCTCGTACCCCCGTCTCCTCCCTCTCCCTAGCTCTGAGTACCACACTTTGGAGTCCAGCATCCTGCGAGTGGTCCATCACGACGGGCAGCAGGACGCAGGGGATGATGGGGCCTCGTCCGCGGTGACAACAGTCGCCAGGGAGATTCTTCAAGAGGCAGCGGAGCACGTCGGAGCAGCGCTGGGGGAGACTCTCAGAGGTGAGGGAGGCGCAGGCAACCCCCCAGGGGGAGTAATGGGGCGGTGAAGGAGGACACACACAAATCCCCTGACATGACTCGCTTAACACCCACCAGGAGAGATGGAGAAAGAGAGAGATGAGGGGTGGTGAGTGTGTGTGTGGGGAGGAGTGTGAAAGAGTCCCATAATGTGACTCATTTTTTTAAATTTTAGTTAGTTTAGTCTGTTAAGTTATTTCTGTGTTGTCAGGTATTTATATTTCCCTGATAATGTAAGAAAGGTTGTGTGAGTAAGTATTTAAAGGGATAAAAGGCCGTCGATAGAGGAAACAGTCAGAAGTAGAGAAGGGCAGAGAGAAAAGTCTTGTCCCTATGTGTGTACTGTATGTATATGTATTCCCATTAATGGGTGATGAAAACATACATTTAAACACTTTTAAATAGTTGTGTGAGGGCACCTGAGTGATAAAACTGAGATGGAGTTTGCAGTGTATGTGTGTGGGTGAGTGTAAGTTAAACAGGCTGACAAACAAGTACTCCATTGTAAAGGTTTGGTAGGAGACACGATCAGTGATCTCCGTTCAGCAACACTTTGCTGCTTTTCTTCTCTGCCGTCGCTCACTGTGATTTACAGGCAGGCAGACAGACAGACAGACAGACAGACAGACAGACAGACAGACAGACAATGGTCCGATAGAGGGGAATTGAATTGAGGTGGATTTAGTGTGAGGAGTAACACAACAAGCAGCAGATTGATGTTCTTTGTTGAAGTTGTGTATTTATCTGAGAGAGTTATTTGGACGGTACATTTCCAGGTCCACTGATTCCTAAAGAAGCTTAAAGCTCGACTCAGTTCCTGATCCTTATAAAGTCTGGCGGAAGAAATATGCCGCCAAATATTTGATGCTGCATGAATAGCCCAATATTTTAAAGTATTTGAACCAGAAGTAGTCAATTTAAACCTGAATCTCTCCAAACAGTTTCACCAAGAGGACAGAAGTTTTGTTCAGAAGTTTTCCATTCCCCTCCTTGACTCCCTGACTTATATAATGAATTAAAAGTGTGTCATAAAAGGACAGTTTGAATGAATCTACATCAGTATTGAGCGAGTTCAGCTCCTCATGAGAGGTCAAAAGGGCATTGAGTAATTGATGGTCATTGATCAGTATTGGCAATCAGTGACCTGCCTTGGTTTGCCTCTGGATTTATCCTCAGTGCAGTGCTGGTTACTTGCTTGTAGATTTTTTTGCTAAAGGTGGAAATTAACAATCTGTCAATTGTTGATGCTATGTTGAGTTTATATGAACCTCTCAAGAGCCAGAGTGTGCGTGTTGGATGCACCAATAAGTGTCTGTGTGTTTATGTATCTGCAGAGGCCTTGCAGCTGCAAAGTGAAGCTCTGTGGAGCAAGCGTGGCCGTCGCTCGGCCGAACTGGAAGAGCTCATGAGATCCTTGGAGCAATGGAGTGATGTCACTGCGGGTCAGCATGGAGATTATTCTAACTTTACTGCAGAAGACTTTTTATAATTTATGGTTTTATTACAGTACAGAGATTCTTTCTGTGTTGATAAGATTCCTAAAAAACCCTTTTCTGGACAGCGCATTCATGCTTGTGTTTCCTTCATCATGAAAACATTTTGTATTCTTTTTGTGTGTGTTTTATATAACTGTCAGTCTGTTTGTGTGTGCTGACTGGATGTAGACTTGGAGCAGCTGCTGACTTTGGAGCTGAAGGAGTTTTCTGATGGAGAGATGACCATAGCGCTCACTTCAGCGACCACCGATACGGAGGTATGTTTGCATCATGAAAAAAAAAATGCTTAAAATGCCTGATTCCATCTAGTTTTTGTACCGTCGACAAAAAGCTAAATGTGAACTGATGCACCACTGGGACCTAGCTTCATTTATGGTACATTGAAACCAGAAAAAATCAGCAAATTGTAAGTGATTCAATGTTTTGCTACACCGGCTTCACTGGGGCCACACTTTGCCATGATGACACAGACACACAGAGGCACAAACTGAAAATGTGTCTGCGTTTAAATAAGGACAGTGGATATTATATTCTTCCCAAGCCTCTATGCCCTATATAGCAGAGAAAGGCAACAACAATTGAATAGTCTATAGTTACTGGAAAGTTTGTCTTGCCGTGGTAAAGGTTCACAGGTACACAGGAGACGCCCGTTTAGGACACTTGTGAAAGATAACAGCGTGGGTTTAATATGCTCTAAGTAAAGGTGTAGAAAGCGTCCTCTGAGGAGTGGTGAAGCAGACATACTTCGTTAGAAGATCACGCCACAACTTTTTTGTTGATCTGAAAAAGCAATTTACCCTTCCTAGTGGCAAAAGCCAAATAGAGCAATCTCTTGTTTATTATACTGTGTGTAGATCGAGGAGGCGGAGAAGGGTCAAACTCCACTGGAACAGCAAACATAACACAGTTTATCTGCAGTACCTGACTCAGGCATGATTAAAGATGAGCTGTATGACATAATTCTCACTACATGTGAACAATTAAAACTACATAAATGCTACAAATGAATTCTACACATGGGATATGTGAAGATAAATGTTCTGACATGGAAATATTGGCTGATAATTTGAATTATTAGTTCAGTTAATGGCCTCATTAGCCTGACTGGTTCTTTTTTGTACATTCAGTGGTGATTATACGGGGATACAGTGGCGTCCTCGTCCTTCTGTTGAAGCTGAGAATAACTCGCGTAGTCCACTGAAAGAGAGACGAGACAGAACTTTGCAAACGAAACGGAATAACACTGATTGTTTTACAAAGTTACTTTTGATGGCGTTGATGTTGTGGATGCATCACACCTGCGCCGTGTTATTTTGGGAAGGTGTTGTTATGCATGTAAGGAGCCCCTCTGATGTTGTGATGTTCTGCATTTGGATGAGATGCAGATGGAGGCCTGAGAGCCGCACACACACAACCAGGTATCACCTCCCTCCCCGCTGACACACACACGCACACACACACACTGAAACATACATACATTTGTGGAATGTTTGTGTTGACTTTTCTATCTTTCTGTCGCTCTCTCTCTCTCTCTCACACACACACACACACACACACACACAGAGGGTGCTTTAAGCCTTTAAGCCTACCCCTTGCTTTTCTCCCCGCTGCAGCTTCTAATGTGTTC
>CAEMYA010000181.1:34547-45208 GCA_903131615.1 Diplodus sargus | reverse complement strand
TGTGTGTGTATGTGTGTGTGCATGGATCGGGGCCTAGTGTGGGAGAAAGATGAAGCTGCAAAGTGTGTGAAAGCAAGAGATGGAGGGCAAAATGTAACAGTGAACAAAAGGTGACGCAGGTGATGGAGGGGGGAAAAAATAGAGAATGAATAAAGAAGATTTAGTTAAAAGAAAAATAGATGAAAGAAAAACAAGAGATGTAACACACAGAGTTTATCTTTAAGGTTGAAGTGAGAAAACTTCCCCTTTCATGTACAAATTTATTGTTGTGACATAGAATTCTGAACATGGGTTCAATCTGCTTTTGAGCATTCACACCACACTATTTTCTCTTTTTTTCCCAATTTTTCTGCCATTACACACAGTAAGTGAATAGTTGACTTACACGGGGAGATGCGACAAAAATGGATTGTTGCTCTTCAACTGCATTCCATCTCTTTAAGTTGAGGTAGAGGTGCAACCATTAGTCGTTAAATTAGATTAGTCAATCAGAAAGACAATTAGTTACCTACTATTTTCATAATTGTCATTTTTCAAGCAAACATTTGCCGGATCCTGCTTATAAAATATCAGGATTTGCTTTATTTCTTGTCATTTGTAATAACAAATCAAACAATTGTGAACATGAAGATAAGATGATAAACTATGAATACACAGCAGATGAATCTATTATGAAAATGATTGTTAGTTGCAGCATTAATTAGTAGAATATCGACAGAGGAGTGAAGTTTTTCTTTTTCTGGTTGTTCTGCTGCTGGCATAGTTGCATTATCATCACACCTCAGTACCAACAAGGTTCCTTAACTCATACTCAAAAAATTACATTTTTTTTTTCCCTTCAGCTGTGTGTAAAAGACATCTTAAAACCTTAATCTACTATTTTAGATTTTTTTTGTGTGTTTCATGTGTTAATTTCCCCATTCCCAGATTACTATGTTTGAGTTGTGTTGTAAATGTTCTTACTTGCAATTACTTGTCATATTTCTTTTTCTGTATCATTTATGGCAAAAAAGAAAAAGAAAAAACATTTCCTTCATTTCAAAGTTTGTCTTCGTGGGTTTGAATATTCATTAAATGAACTTTGAACAGATAAAAACAAACTTGTGAATCAGTAAAACATCACCGGCAACAAATATAACTTCAGCAGTGTGCATGATTTTGACGATTATTGACTGCTTACTTTTTTACAAACTCATCATTTCTAAACGACACGCCGACGACCGATTCTGTGTGATACCTGACCTCACTTTTTGATTTGATTGTGTCGTATCTGTAGTATTTTTTGACATAACACACATGTTGTCAAAAGTGCTTTTTTTTTAAAAATTTGAACCGTTACAATCCAAAGTGTTTGCTGTTTTTTTTATTTCAGTCACTTCTTAGAACAAATTACAGCTAATAATAAAAAGTAAGTACAGTGAAGACTTTTAAGGGAAACATTTTTTTTAATGATTTCTCAGCTTACCAGAAGCTCAACAAATGAGAAACAGGTTTCTGTGTCCGGATGCTGATTTTCTTAGAGACAGTTAGCAAGTAGATTTTAGTAGCTAATATGTTGGTAATTTATAAGAAAAGGCAATCTGGATATCGGGGGGTGGCAGAAAGAGGGAGGAAGAGGAGGGGCTGGCAATATGAGTAGTAATTTACTCTGTTAAGAGCCAAATGGCAGACAGACTGTCGCCCTGCGTGTTATCTGGGAGATTTGCACTCTGCTCGTTTTCTGACGATATTTCCCTGCCTGTGTGTGTGAGCATGTGTGTGTGTGTGTGTGCAGTTCTGTGTGCATATGCACGCAGTTGGGAAGTCGCTTTAAAGTATCAGCATCATTTGAGCATTTCTTTGTACATTGTACTGTAAATCATGAAGGTTTATGGTTTATTGCTTTTACAGACCGCATATGTGTATATACTGGTACATGTTTGTTCACACACTCAGATTACAGTAGACGACTGCAGGAGGATAGATGTGTGTATCTGAATGTGTTAACGTTTCATGTGCCTTTTTTTGTGTGTGTTTGTACTTATGTGAGTGAATATGTGTGTTTTAACGAATCTTGGGAGGCTTCATTGCACTCATCAGGATATCAGTGTTGAGGAATGGCAGTGTCAGCGAAGTGACAGTTGTGTGTGTGTGTAAGGATTGATGGGCCTGAGTCTGACAGCAGCCATATTGTGGAGAGAGAGAAAGATGGGATGGAGTGAAGATCGGGGGGAGGAGTATTGTAGCCCCCTCATCCTCACAGGTTAATATTGACACAGCCTGGGCAGATACAGAGCCTGCAGCGCTCATCAATCACTTTCAG
This sequence comes from Diplodus sargus, assembly GCA_903131615.1. Classification (NCBI taxonomy): domain Eukaryota; kingdom Metazoa; phylum Chordata; class Actinopteri; order Spariformes; family Sparidae; genus Diplodus; species Diplodus sargus. The sequence continues at coordinate 42,906 of CAEMYA010000181.1, read as the reverse complement.
TGGACCCATACACATGCAGTCACACACACACACACACACACACACACAGGCTGAAGCAAAGAGAGGACCACACGCACTGTACGACACAGCCCACAGAAATACAAACACACTCTCAAAGTCAGCCAGAAACACGGGCCATTTGTACAAGTCAGACACGATGAACAGATATATGTTTTCAAGAACATCACGCACACACAAATGCCAAACTTCCAGAGTTCCTCTGTTAGCTTTACTAAAACTACAGTAGCTCCTTTGTTTAAAAGTTCCACTTAAATAAGCACAACAACAATTTTGAGAACTTCCCAAAACAAACAGTTGCACAACAAATCTAGATTAATCAAGCAAATATGTTTTTCAGAAGTATCACTTTGCACACTTTATGCGTAACCCTGCGTTGCAAATTATGGTTTCCATAACATTGTTGTTAATCATTTCAGAAAGAAAGAAAAAGCGGGTTCCCTTGACAAACAAAACAATTAATTAATGCAACTTTCCATCCATCAATCATTGTGCCTGTCACAGAATTACCATAATCTGTGCATGGTAGCTGTTTTAAGAGCAAACAGTTAATTTCCAAACAATAAATCACAAAGTGTCTCTCTACCCCTCTGTGCGCTTTGACAGCTTCGTCTCTCATTGCTACAGATGAAGGCTTACTTGAAACTACTTTAAAAAAAAATTAAATCATATGCGCAATAAAAGGCAGGGGTCTAACAAAGTTTCCCATAAAGCTGAAACCCAAAAATGTAAGGAAATGTTTATTAATCATTTTGAGACCATTACAATCAATATTATAATTGCTTTTTTCATTATTTGTTCATTAATAACAGAACTTTTTTTTTTTTTAAGTTTGAAAGTTGGAGCATCAGCCAAGCAGCTTGGCTTATGCATTTCTGATTGTGATTACTTCCCCATTTTCTTTTTTCAAGATGTAATTTGTTTGTGACTGTAGATTATTGAGTCTCATTCCCAGGTTATCGCAGTTGGTGGTTCACCGTATCGACCAGCCCAAAGTGTCAGTATTTGATGACCTGGGAATGATAATGAAAAATCAACTGTCTTTCCCCAGAATCACTTCTAATACCTTTATTGTTCTTCTCTTCATTTATGTTCCAGGACTGGCATGGATATGTGGACAGGCTGAAATCCTTCAGTGAACGCCATGACTATGATGCTCTGGTGGTTCTCCTGTCTATCAAAAATACAGTTCATCATCCCCGCCAGCAGGTGGCTGTCTACTCAAACAATACAGATATCCTAAATCAGGTAAATGAAATGTAAGACCAACACAACCATCCACAGTATGTCAGCAGTGAAACAGAAGTGCTTTTGTATTATGCGCCACTTTATTATTAACTGTGGTAACTTTAAAATAGGCATTGTAATGACTGGTATTTACTTATCAAGTATTGCAACAGCAACTTCACTAGAGGTGTGATGGGAGGTGTGGGCTGTATGTTTGGGTAAGGTGCATTATTGGGAAAGCTGCTCTGGTGAGGATGGTCAGAGACAATACAGGTTGTTTTTTGCTGTAAGCAGGATGGTCATTAAGTCAGTCAGCTTATAAAAATCAATCCATAAATAAACAGGCATAGTTAAAAAAAAAAAATGTATTGGTAACTTGGTAACTTCTTTGCTCTGATAAATAGAGTTTAATCTCTGATATCGGTTAATCAGATGCAGCTATAGCCAGCAGCTGTTAGCTTAGAAGCTCTGGCAGCCTATATAACCTCACATGCAATCACAATGTTTGAACAAAGTAAACAAAAAGGTTATATTGGCAGTTTTTGTTTGTTTGCTTGTTTGTTTGGACATCATGCTAACTGTTTACCACACTTTGTCTCACGCTAAGCTTACCAGCTGCTGGCTGCAGCCTCATATACTTGGCAGACATAACAGTGTTATCAACCCATTCATCTCTCAAGAAAGAAAATTGTAGAAGCAAAAGTCAAAAAAGAAAAACACAAGATATTACAACATTACAATCTTTCACTGCAGATCTGCTGTGAGTTGGAAGAGTCTTCCAGCTGGTCTCTTTCTGGTGAACTGGAGATCAAGGAGAGTCTCCAGGTGTACCACATCCCTATAAACACCTCCTCATTTTCCGGTACTCCTCCTCTGCTGGTGGAAGAAATACACGGCCTCCTCAAGGACTTTGTCGACCGGCGGAGCTCCGTATTAGCCTGCCACCCCAGCAGCAGAACCTCTTCCACGGAGGGAGTTGCAGGTAGCGTGGAGTTTTCCCAGGGGTCATCTGGTATCAATGACATGGATGGTTCTGACACAGAGAGAGCCGAGGGAGGCGGCGGAGACGTGGTGGCAATAGCAAGGTAATAAAAATGCATCAGCCGGATTTTATTTCATCCAATTTCAGTAAAGTCATCTAAACATGAAATCTGAGATTTAACACAATATATTCAAGGTGTTGAAGGAAACACTGACAATGCAATGACGGTTTTGTCTCTGTATACAGGGTAATGGCAGATGGTGAAGAGGACACCGGAGGTGCGGGAGTTGGTGCTGGTGGGGAGCTTGTGAGCCCTGACAGCGGCATGACCACCATCCGCAGCAGCCGCTCCTCCAAAGAGAGTTCAGTGTTCCTCAGCGATGACAGCCCGGTGGGTGAAGTTATAGCAGGGGGCGGGCCAGCAGCAGGACCAGGTGGACTTTTCCTCAGAAACCCCTCTCCCCTGGGGTTATTATCCCTCTCCCCTCCTGTCCCACCTGAGAGGAGGAAACACCGCCCTAGCAGAAATAAGAGTGATAACGTTGACCTGTTTAGTTTTGACCCTCTACACAGCAGTGACCACTCTATGCCAACAGGAGGAGAATTGGCAAATGCTGGAATAAGAGCAGATGGAGACAAAAGAGCAGAGAGCTCCAGCTTTTCCGAACTTGAAGAGCTGAGTTTGTTAGATTTCTCTGGTCCAAATTCACTGGGCGGGCTTGAAAGTAGAGATTCTTCAATTGATAATCATGGTCAAATTCATGGGAAATACTTGATTGATACCGTGGTTCCTCCAACCCCAGTCAATAGTGTGGTAGGCAGTCGTCCGCCTAGCAGTTGCGGTGTCAGATTCTTTCCAGAAGATGTAGTTGAAAGGATCAATGGGCTGCAGCATAAGGACAGTGTGTCATCGTCATTGTCAGAGACCTGGGATGATCTTGGCTTTGACACACAAGGAGCATCAACCTCAAGTGATAATAATGTCTGGAATAGGATCAAGGAAACTGAGAGTCCACTGAATATTCTGGAAGAGTCAGTTGATGATGTGACAGGAGAAGAAGGCAGAGAAGAAATTGTACAGTCGGAGAAGGTCCACCAGAGAGGAAAAGGCCTTGAACCCCAGCTCAGTCTGATCACTGAGCAGGCTGAATCATACGACAACTGGAACCTAGATAATGCACTTAAGGATGAATGGAACCCTGTTACCTTGGCATCTCTGCAATTGACGCCACCAGAGGAGGACGTAACTAGAAAATGGAGGGCTGCCATCATTGGAGTGCAAGAAAAAGTGTCGAGAAAGAAAGCAATCCTAAACACTTTGACACCAGACACATCGAAAGAAGAGGATGAAGGGGTACAAGGAAAAAAAAGAGACATAAAGATGGAGATCTTAGACTTTTGGACGTACACAGCTCAGAAGGGACTTCTCAAATCAGACAGCGGAACCACCACATCCTACCCAGAATCACTGGATATGTGGAATATGACAATTAGAGATGACAGTCTATCACCTCTCACAACCCCTGACAACGTGTCTGAAACCTCCGGTTCTTTCTGTAGAATGAACTCCAATGTTGGAGCAGGGACATCTGTGGAAAGTCCACTCGGATACTCTGAAGGTGGAATGGTGATGTGGAACACGACCATACGGGAAGACAGTTCTTCCACGATAACAAGCCCTGAGGGAGCTGAAAATCAAAAGGACCTTAGTCACACTGGATCACTGGATGGCGGTGATTCTCCTGAGACACGTGCAAGCAAACAGGTGGAAGAAGAGAAGGCTATAGGGGAGGAGAGCGGTATACACAAAGAGCTTAGTGAGACTGTCGACGAAGTGAGGTGGAGAGGTAATGAACACAATGTTAAAATAGTCATAGAGGCGGCTGAAAGTGAAACGATGGGTGAAGAAACAGGTGACGATGACATCCATAACTTGGTATCTGATCATTCAGAAGATGGGACTTCCTCTTACCAAGGTACTGACATGTGGGACCTACCTGTGCCTGGCATGGTCTCCTCCACTTCAGAGTATGACAATGTTGGAGCTGGCACTTGGAGCCTGACATCCTCCCCTGATGCCTATGCTAGCCCCATAGTAGACATGGTACAACTGGAGGGGCAGTCTAGCCCTTTTGTAGCAGTGACACAACCCATGGGTGATCCTCTGAGAAAGACTGACCACAGAACAGTAATTTCAGGTGAAGAACAACCAGCCAACCAGGTGTTCCTTTTTGAGGGAACTAGTGAGTTGGGTCACATGATCACGAGTGGGCGAAGTTCAGTTGAGAGCAAGTACGACAACAAAAGTAGAGGAGGATCAGAGGAAACTGACTGGATAGAGCAACCCAGCGATCATTCACCCTTTCTTCTGGTTGACACGTCGACTGTCATTCAGGACACTTCAGCCAGTCATCATTCATGTCCAGGTGAAGATGCCAAGACTCAAATTCAGATTGACCAGTCATCATCCCCAGGCCTTGTTGATTGGGACCATTTTGTTTCCAAGAAACACGACAACTCTGAATCGACATCATCGTCACATGATCTGGCAGTCACCATGACGTACAATGATGATGGGCCTGCCACAAAAAGCCAAGGTGGTCTGAGTAATGAGAGCATTGGAAAGGAGGCTAAAACAACAGAAACCATGTCTCTGAGCTCAAGCTCTGGGGGGGAGAGAGACGCCATGAAGTACAGCCCCGACGGCCTTCTCCCAGGTAGTCGAGATGAACTTCGGTCCAATTCTGACGGAGATTCATCATCGGGCCTAGAAATGGAATACATCATTGTGTCTGGCACAGTGAAAGAAGCTGAGAGAGAGTGGCGTGATCGGCCTAAACATGGTAACAGGCAATCAAAAGGAACAAGAAGATCCATGGAGACATTTAGCATGCTTTCCTACGCTGCCACAGTGCTGCAATCCCAGGCCCAAGCTTCACAAAGAGAGCAACAGGGGAGCAAAGAACAAAGTCGGCAAAACCAAATGATCAGGAGTACTGACAGTCCACTTAGTGCAGATACAGAGCAAAATCCAGCTGTTTTATCTACTCATTACCAAGCAAGTCTTGATCATGCCACTGAGCATTGCATGGTGCCAGAAATGATCACTCCCAGCCAATCAACAATTAATTCTGAAGCTCTTCATCTGTCAGATTCTAGACCAACAAGTTGCAGTCAAACACAGGCAGAAGACGGAAACGATGACGATAAATCGAGCATTGTGGCCAGAAGCATGTCTCCATCATTGAGATACCCATCGGATCATTTCTTGAAAACCAGAGAGGAAGTTTATGTTCATTCACAGATCTCGATGGAAGATTCAGATGAGGGCGGGCAGTCACCCTCTGCACCTCCACCGTGTCCTACGTCTTTGGGGGAATTTAAAGTCTGGAGGGGGCAGGACACACCTAGAACCACTTCTGAACCGCAGTCACCTGTCTGCACCAACAGTTCTGTCTCCCACTCCAGCTCTTTTATTGGCACCCCATTGAGTGAATCAGGTATTTCTACTGACAGAGGACTTGGGTTACCTTTTTCTGGAGATTTAATGGAAGAGGAGAATGACGAGGAAGAGCAGAAGGAAACTGATACGGAGCACTCTGATATTCCAAAATGGAGTGAGACGGAAGAAAGACAACAGTTAGGTTCTTCTGATCTGCTAAGTTTCACCGAGGAGCCGACTGGAGGATTTTCAAGTCAACAAACACATTTAAAAACAGTGGAGCCAAAGAGGGACAGATTCCTACAGAGTACACTGGATTACTACGACGAACAACCTGAAAGGACTGCTGATCGTGATAAATGGTCAACTCAACAACAGATCGGAGACCATGCAGCTTCTCGAGATAGCTATTCACCCGTTTTACGGTAAGCAACACATCTTAAAGCAGTGTTTTTTTACATCGTGTTTTAGCCCAGAAAGAAATGTAGGCTCTCCAAGTAATTTTTGTTATGCACTGTTTGCGGCTTACATTACATTAGCAATTTCTATGGATGCTTAAGAGGCGCTGCTAGCACTAGCACCTGTGCTCCGATTGCTGTTGTCAACTTCAGTTTCATCTGCTCAAAATATACTCTTGCATCCGCTTCCCGAATGTCTCCATTTAGAGCCAAGTTTGCAGTGTTTTTTAACCTTTCATTTTGCCCTCATTTGCAATCTTGCCATCACAGTTTGAGTTTACTTTTTAACTAATCATGGATGATATATGCATGCAACGTGACTATGTCGCAGGCTGAAACTAAATTAATAACATTTTCCGAAAACATTTCTGGGATTTACCACTACAGGGAGCTTGCACATGACCATTCGTACATTTACGACAGTTTGAGAATAGTGGCCTTAAAGCGTTTGTTTATGTCTTAACCGCTGTGATATCCTAATTCTGTCACGTTTACAGTTATTCAAAAGTCACGCAACAACTTGCAAATTAATTATCTTTTCAGAAATAAAGACAGTATAAAAGAAAACATCTCATTCACATCTAGTTTGCATCTTGCCGTGCAGAGAGTATCGGTTCACTTTCTCTGAGATTTCTGCCTCCGTCGCAACAGAGTGGAAGTGAAGTGAAGTTGCATTGTGCTGATAGGCTACAAGTTAAGGATCTAGAAGTATCTGTCCGGCATTCTTGCTATTATTCACGACAGACTTTCTTTTCTCATGCTGCTAACAGCCAGTGAATAAAAAAAAAAGCCTGTGCTCACATCTGCCTGTCCTGCACACACACCCACGCACATGCCAACCACCCCTCCCCTCAATCTCCCGTAGTTCTCCGCTGGGTTTTTGAGTCTCTAAAGCTTTCTCAATGGAGTCTGTACAGCAGAGGAATATTAGCATCGCTGAACAGACGGACGAAATCGAGCTACAAGGCCCTCGTGGAATTGAGTCTGATGGTGTGTGTGTGTGTGTGTGTGTGTGTGTGTGTGTGTGTGTGTGTGTGTGTGTGTGTGTGTGTGTGTGTGTGTGTGTGTGTTGAATGGATGAGTGACAGGCTGAGACTGACAGACAGGATGTGAGAATAAATATTAGTGATATGACAGAAACAGATTATGAGTATGTATGTGTGTGTATGTGTGTGTGTTTGAGTTAGGGACAAACTGTGCATGTGTATGTGTGGATGTGTTCTATGGGTTCGGCAGCGAGCGTTGATCTGCTGCTGTGTGTGTGTGCGTTTATAAATCTGTTTACGCCTCATTAAATATGCATTACCTGCCTCATTACAGCTGGAGCCCCACAACAGCTAATGGAAACAGCTCCCCTAGCGCTCTTACAAGGTGTGGGTGTGAGTGTAACGCGGGCAAGCCGGTGTGTGAGTGTGTGCATAGGTAATACCCAACGTATCAGACGATAAAGGTTTGCCCATGTAGCTTCAACTTTACATTAGAGGAGATCATGTCATATTTATAAATGTGTTATTTGTTTGTACTGTATGTGAAGCAGACTGTTTACTGCTATCTTTATTATTGCACACACGGTTGTCACGATACTAGAATTTCTTACCTCCATACAATACCTTGAAAAATATCAATATTCAATACTGTACTGGAAAAATTTACAAAAAAATTGGGGGGGGTGGGAATTATATACTGAAAAGTATATAACAAGGCTTGTGCGCCGTGGGTGAAACAAAACAGCATCTATGGTAATTTACTTCTGGAGGAGGTGGGACTAATTGGCGCTACAGCGGTGCATGTGTCAACATGCTGTCGGAGAGGAGAGCAAAAAGAAACAGCATCAGTACTAGAGTATAGATACTATTTTAGATATTCTGTATTCAATTATTATGTATTAATATTGCAATGCTTTTACCAACGCTATCAAAAGATATGGTTTTATCTGGATGAATGGCATGTTTTTTGAGTTGTAAAGCAGAATCTTGTGTCGCTCTGTTTTGGTGGTGTAAAACTTTGTAACCTGGGGGAGTGTTCATGCAAACAAACTGCTTACGTTCAGTGTTACTCACCAAACCACATTGTGTGTGTCCTCGAGGCCTAACAAAGTCGTTGAATGAATTTCCCTCCTCAGAAAACACTTGCAAAGCTGATTTGTTGTAATTGTTTAAAACTTGCTTCTTTGCATCCGTGTTTTCTTTGGTTTTGGTCCTCATCTTCCCCGCTTTTTTTTTTTTTTTTTTT
>CAEMYA010000181.1:18736-34526 GCA_903131615.1 Diplodus sargus | reverse complement strand
TTGCTGTAGCAATTTTCCAACACATCATCAACTTTTCATCAGTAGAATAATGGCGGGAATGTTAATTTCAAAACCTGTGAACTCCTGTTCAAGCGTGTGTTCTCATGCGTGATCACAAGAAGATATTAGATACAGGCAGCAACATAAAAAATGTTCCATGGTGCTACCTGTGGTCAGAAACTCCACAGGGTACCTTTTAATTTCTGCCCACAGTCACCAAACTGTTGAACAAGCTAACAAACAGAATGTGTCGAATGAAACTCTTGCAAGCCATTAAGTTGTAATAAGAGTATATTTGGCTGTTTGGGTGTGTTTTTATATATTCATTTAAGAAGTAATCTTAAAAGAAGAATACATAGGCTGGACGCAGATAGAGGAGTTTCACTGCATACCATTTTTATTTACAATTCTTTCTGAATTTCCCCTCTCTTCACCAATCCCCCATCCCCTGTTCCCTTCAAAGAAGACACCAACAAGATATGACATCACAATTTTCCTCCCAGCCACCCAACGAGAACGCTGCCTACGAGTGGACAGGAAGTCAGAATTTAACTCAGGGTCAAACCCAGTACGGCTACAACTACCACCACATTGACCAAAGAACTGAAAACCAGAGCCCCCACCCGGCCTGCGTGGATACAAAATCCAACAGACAGCAAAACACCGCAGATGTCTATGCTGAGTTTACAACTGATGCCACAGCCGTGCAGTACGGATCCGAGCAGGCTGAAAGCTATTATGAACCCGGAGTCAGTGCCGAGTACTGCTTGCATAATTCAGGTTCCAACTTTCAATATCTAACGAAGGGCCTGTATGGAGAAGACTCTGACCCCGTGCACACCTCTGAACTCCAGTGCTCTCAGTATCAAGCTGATGGTCAAAGCCAGTATGAGTCTGACCACGCTCATTACCAGTTTGATGGACAATCGTTCTACCAGTCTGAGGTCCAGCCCGAAAGGGAAGATCATGCGCAGTATGTGCAAGAGGAATATGTTCACTTTCTCCTGGAAAGGTGAGGTTTCAATTTTGCCCCTCAGCACTGTAAGTTCAGCAAGCTCAGCACCAACATCTTGGTGCTTTTCTGTAAATAATACTCTCTATGTTCTACTGATAGACCCATCTCCTTTGCAAGAAAATTGAATTTCAGATACTGGTGTCCTGTCTTAAAAGCTGAAACATGATTATAAGGGATTTCTGTCTATTTCAAGCCTGTGAAAGAGAATGAAATCAACAGCGGATCTGTAAATGTTTTGCAAAGCTGAAGAGCTGCACTACTGTCTTTCACCCACAAAGGGGCAGTAGAGATCAATTTAAAACCGTGATCAATCCTTTAGATATCTTACAGTAAATAAGCAGCCATTTTTTACAGTAAGTCTCAAACAAGATGTCATTTTCTCTCAATCAGAAGTCCAGATCAAAAGTCATGTTTTGGTATCAATACTTAGTGTGTTTACATGAGTAGAAGAACACATTGCATATGTCTGTGGGTGTGTGTATACACTGCAGTTTAATTGTCCTCATCAGCAGTTGTACCATGGCACTCATTTTGCCCCACTTTGTAATTCTGATGACCCGCCCCCTCTTTGGGATACCCTCCCCTGTCTGTTACTATGTGTATGTGTGTGTGTTTGCGTACATACACGGCAGATCTTTCCATATTCAAGTGGTCATGTGACTTGATAGAGGAAAGAGTGTTTCAGTCACTCACGCTGGGAGAAGAAAGAATGAGGGAAAGGTAGGTATCCAAAGATGGAGATGTTTGTGTGAGTGTGTCTTTGCGCCTGCCTGTGTTCATGTGTGCCAGTTTGTCTGTACGGCTTCTCTCTATTGTTAGGATTTATGGTAATCAGAGTCTGTTAGAGGGGCTTTGGTTGGGGGGGAGGTAGCAACACTGCTCAGTATTGTTTCCTCAGCCCACACGTGCAGCCTGGGAATGAAGCAGTGAGTTCCTGCTCTCTCCGTCTGCTTTGTCACTTCTGTAATCTTTTGGAGTCAAATGAACTGATTTTACACTCTTTCTCATACAGTGTCATGGGAAAAGTTAGATTCTCTTTCTTTGTAGATGATAGTCTTATTTGGCCCAATACTATGCGTAGCTGTGCCGATGGTGGCAGTGATGATAGCCGTGATAATTTATGTTGTGGCTCATTATTGTCTTTCTGTGCCTCTGAGCAGACACTCCCAGAAGGGAGAAGATGCAGCGGGGATGATGATGATGGCCTCCAGTGAGGAAGCTGCTGAGGAGACGGATAACAGAGAAGGTAAATGTAATTTTAGCTGCTTTTATTTTTGAGGGGTGTTGATTTTTGTTGCATCTTATAGGTCAAAGATAAGAGGTACAGCCTTGAGGGTAAATTATGAGATGGTTAACAGTTTTTTATTAACAAACTGTAATGACTGTTTCATACATTTTTTAGGCATCTAAAATCAGAGATATTTCGGAGACTGACATGGATTTCATGATAAATGCTTAACAAAAGTAATATTGCGCTTCTCTTAGTTATGTCTTCTGTTGACATCCTGCGCTTATATGCGTTTTTCAGATTAGTCTTCTGAAGACTTCTGAAAACATAGTCACATGAGGGGAAACTACCTGGATGCTACATGTTACAACTAAGAAAAGAAATAAAAGAATCTCTCTTTGACCAGATCAACCCTCCTCTGCAGATCTGTCAGGCGGGTCCAATCAAAGGAGAAAGCTGGCAGCTCCACCAATGAATGTGTCACTGGACCGCAGTGAGGGGTCTCTCCCTTCAGACGATACCCTGGACACAGAGGACGAGGCCTTGGACACTGGTGACGACCTGGATGTCAACATAGATGAGCTGGACACACCTGACGAGGCCGACTTACACGGTCAGACACACACCTGAATACACAATACAAACATGTCTGAATTTGCACACAGCCCAGAGAGTGAGAAACACAAACACACTCACGTTGTTAACTATACATTGTCCCAAAAACGTGCTGCAAATATAGACATGTGTTGAAATGTCGTCCTGAAAAAGTTAATGATCGTATCCGCTGTCTTTGTGTCACAAACAGAAGACTCAGAGGAGTCTGATCAGGGCGCAGGAGCAGCATCGAGTGATGCCATCGCAGGACACAGCGCAGCAGGGGAGAGCAGGGACAGCAGGCTGTGGAGGAGCGTGGTGATTGGAGAGCAGGAGCATCGCATTGATATGAAGTGCATTGAGCCATACAAAAGAGTCATTTCACACGGAGGTATGCAAACATAAAATGCTTTAAATGTTTGTCGACTAGTTGCTCCTCCAAGTTTTTGGATCACTTGCTCTCTGTTGATTACCTCCTATTTGATTCTCTTCATGCAGTCGCCTCTTGATGTTTTTCCATATAGTCATATATTTTACTTTATTTTTTAAAGGCAGGCAATTCAGTTCAGCCAAAAGCTTCTTACCATCTAATTCCGTTCTAATAATCTAAATGGATTAATGGCACAACAGGGAAGAGGAAACATGCATTTTTAGAGGGTGAACTGTACCTTTAACTTCAAAATCTCTTTTTTTTTCGAAACTGAAGACGCTCATGTCTTGTCAGATTGAGAGGACACAGCTGACATCTCTGATTTTCACCTCTCCACTTAAGCCCCCAATTCAGCTAACCATGACCCAAGAGTAGCACCTGCCATGTTAACAATGGTGCCAAATTGAATTAGTAGCTCAGAATGACCAACTAGACTAGATGTTCTTGAGAAAACAGTTTCATACAGGACCGGCTCAGGTCTGTGCGTACATGCTGCAGGTGAGACCCACTGTGAGTGTCTTTTCTCTTTCTGTTTTATGTTTTCAGGCTATTACGCTGAACAGAATGCCATCATCGTGTTTGCCGCCTGCTTCCTGCCAGACAGCAACTGTGAAAATTACAATTATGTGATGGAAAACCTTTTCCTGTAAGTGAAGCTACAGTACATGCTAATAACGATATGTGGAAATGCAAACAGGTCATGTGGAAAGCTGAACACTACGCCTAATTGTGAAACTGAAACATGTTATTCTGAAACTGATGCTGCAGTAGCAATCCCCACTCTTCCAGCAAGGCTTCAAACAAGATTTATATCAGGTGTGGTGGGGATTGCTCCCATTGTCGTGGTTACAAGAACACGAATAATGTCAGCCACTGATTGTAATGCAATGTTGTGCAATAACGACTGACTCACAGTCAGTGTTCCAGTTCGAATTAAAGCAGTCAGATGAGTTTTAAGGTCAAGTCAATCGAGTTCCTCCACACCGGACAAGAATTACCATGTTCTGTATGTAACATGAAAAAAAGCCTCAGACCAAAACTACATGATCAAAAGTGGACTTACTCATTAATTTTATACCTTTTTGTTAACAAGAGCATTGCTATTTTCTTTTGTTACAATTCTTGTGTGATAGCATACTGTATGCCAATGTTAGTGTTTTCTCTTGCCGTGTCTGTGTGTGTGTGTGTGTGTGTGTGTGTGTAGGTATGTGATCAGCACCTTGGAACTAATGGTGGCAGAGGATTACATGATAGTTTACCTGAATGGTGCCACACCCCGCCGGAGAATGCCTGGCTTTACGTGGATGAAGAAGTGCTACCAAATGATAGACAGAAGGTAATATTCACACAGCAACTGTGATGTTTAACATTACATGATAAACACAAACACAGATTAAGATTGATGGTTCACCACTAATTTAAGGAGGAAATAAAGTAAAATAAAGATAACAGTGAAATCAAATTAAAAGTATGAAATTATAAATTAAACTCTCCAGTCTGAATTCCCTTATGACATCGTTTTGTTTTACCCCTTCAGAATCTGCTAAACATGTCAAATACATTTGATTAAATTAAAAACGTTTATATGATTAAAATCAGGAATTATTCAATCTAAAGATTTGAACGTGATCATTTGTTTGTGTCAGTAGGTTTTCACTGTGATGTGAGAAATATGACTCGGCCTGTGGTTGGTAATTATTTATTTAATCCGTATGTTTCTCCCGTCAGTATTCATAAACAGTTTCATAGGTAGGCCAGTAGGGGGCATACGTTCATTGTTTTTTTTTACCAACTGACCGGGATAAACATAAACCTTTTCTCACTCAACAACAATTGTGTGTGAAGAACAACAAGCTGTGCCTGTCATATCCACTCCTATTCTAAAGTGTACTTTATATCCACCAGCAGTTATAGTTGATAATATCTATGTGAAAATAAGTTAATAGGTCACAGTTATTAATTAAGCTCTTAATATTCTCCTCTCTTTCTCTTCTCTTCTTGTCCCACAGACTAAAGAAAAACCTGAAGATGTTCATCATTGTCCATCCCTCCTGGTTCATACGGACTTTGCTGGGAATCACTAGACCCTTCATAAGGTCTCATTGTTCTACTTACGAGACCAATTTCAGAAATGACTATTCTAACAATAATAAAATCCATGCTGCCAGAAAATCTCACAACACTGGCACATTTTCCCAGGATAGAGTACTTCACTATCCCCTTCTAAGAGCATTCTTACTGATCTATCTTGACACCACCAAAAATCCTGAATCAGCACATTACTGAGAGAAAGGTTTCTGATTTCTGTTTTCTACAGCTCCAAGTTCAGCAGCAAGATCAAGTATGTGAATAGTCTGCAGGAGCTCGGAGAAATCATCCCTATGGAGTATGTCCACATTCCACCCAGCATCATAAAGTGAGTCCGCCTGTATTTACATGTAATAATATAGTTCGCCCTTTTCATTTTTTGCCACACAAGGTGGAAACAATACTACCTGCACAGTGACATAAAGCTTTCAAAATAACCAAATTAATACAGTCTGTCGGGTGTCTTTGGACTTTTTATTTATTTTTAGGAAATGGCCTGCCATCATTGCCATCGTACAGCGACTTGTGTTACTGATTAAAAAAAGTGTTTTCTCCGCCTCCTCCACTCTGTTAATGCAAATGCATCTTTGCCAGTCAAAGTGAAAAACCTGTTTGTTAAGTCTGTAGAAGCTAAGATGAACAGAGGCTTCTATTTCCAGCAGCTGTTCATTTCCATGTAAATGTTGTATACGGCATGAGGCATGACTGATGTTATATCTGGACCCGCAAGTATCTTTAGATATTTTTGTATGTTTTGTTTAAACATGCTCAGTGACAAATACTGTAATTTGTGATGTAATCATGACATAGAGCCACATGTTTTTTTTAAGCAGATGAGTCATGAAATGCACACTGAATGACTTTCGGAAGAATCACAGTGCAAACTTTTATTCTAGTGCCTAAATTAGACATGCTTATATTACATCTCTCACTGTGCCCTAAGGTATGACGAGGAGAGGGGTATACACAAATTTGCATGCATGAGGTAACTCACCTAATCTGCCTGTGTTGATCAGTTGGTTGTGTAGATTCTTCCCTAATAAATCCCTCAAAGCTGCTGTGAACTTCCTCATGCTGGGACTAACCTTTGTCTGACCTTTGGCTGTCTCCTTACCCAACACAAAATAAGCCCGACACCGATTATCTAACTTCAGTCTGTGACGTGGCTGTTCCTGTAAACTGGTTCATTCCATCTATCACATGTGACATTTTAGTGGAAACCCAATAAACGCCCTGCGGTAGCTTGCATGAACAAGCAGATACAAATGCAGTCACTCCCGATACTCAGCTGGTCTGATCGTTTGCTACTTTGGGATTTAAGTGTTTGGAAAACACCAATTTTTTTGTTGCAAGGTGTTTCGGTGCACTTTCTCACAGCTGGCAGCAAAATATTCTCCACAGTGTGAAAGAATATGATGTACAGTATTCAAACTACAGCTGGCTAACAAAGACTTCCAGAGAGATGTGCGGGAGCCCGTAATGAACTTAGATTAAACAACATTACAGTGTCTTGTAATCGGGTGAATGGTGTCTCTGTCACATCCACTCTGCCTCCCTATCACTTGTTTCTTCACTATACAGTATAACCTCAGTGAGAAGGAAGGATCACAGTGTCACATACCGTTTACATCAGGACACACTTAGTGTAATGGCGTTATCTCGAGATCACAAGGTCTTTATAGTGTTCTCTTATTTGCATATGGAAAACAAACTGCCCATTTGCGGGTGTTTGAGGGGTGCGGTCTCAGAAGAAGTCGACAGTTTTGTTTAGGAAAAGTTAATCGAGTTAGTTAAGGGTTACGCTGGTACTGGTACAAGATTGGACACGGACTCCAGACTCTGATGTCCCTGAGACTTTTTGTGGAGTTCTAGACCTAATCACAATGTTGCAATGTTACAGTAACGTCCGGGTTATCACATATTCATCACAAATTACCGTACATACAATTTAATTGTGCATGGTATGATGTTATGTCATCTAGAATATATGTTAAATGCAGTTGTATCTCAGTTTGGAGATATAAATTACCTGCTACAGAAAGTGACAGCTTGAATTTACCCAAACACACACAGTAAGATGTCACTGTTCTATCACAGCTCAAGTCGCGAGCAAAACTATATAATACATGAAGTAAGCAAAGGAGGCATCAGATAGGTCGGACCACCGTGTTTAACTATATATATTCAAATGTTACAACAGAAATAAACACGTTTATATCTCCACAATGTTAATTAATCAGCTGTTATCCACCCGGAAGTGACTGTAGTTGTTCAGTATCTTATTACATCAAACCATGTACATGGCAACTGGTCGCTCATCAGGATAACATAACCTTTACATCAGCCGACCAATCCTGTTGTTTATCTGTTGAGAACAGTCTCCGTGGAACTTAGAATATCATGTAAAACATGATACATGCCGTTTTAGGTCTATTTGACTCCTTTTTAGGCATTTCTCGCCAGATTTACGGTGTAAAAAGGAAAAAGGGTCTATTTGCACCGCAGTTACATACTCAATGATGCTTTAGTGGAAATCGAGTTGAGAAGAGACTGTGGAAATATGAATGCTTTAACCCTGTCCATTATCTAAGGGGCCATGTTGAGATGTTTTGTGCCATGCCTCAAAACTTAATATTGGCATCGACCCAGTGCTTATAAACTGAGTGTTTATGGCTGTGATATTGATTCTTCTGAATGGTTTACTGTCGGAATATGATTTCACCCTATGCATTGCAGTGCATCTGTGCCCTACTCCTTTGACCTCGAGCACTCCCCACTTCAGAGATGCTTGTTTTCCTTTCCTCCCATTCACCATCGTTTGGCAATGTGGATACAGGCTACTAATCCCCAGCAGCTGCATGTGTACTGACAATATGGTCATCCCCACTTCACTTGTTTAACTTACTCACTAACTTTTGCTCTTTGCCTTCTGACCCAATGCTAAACCAGACTGGATACAGAATTGCAAGACACGGCAGCTAAGTAAGTAGTGGGTTATAGTTTCCTCTCTGTGAGTGATCTTAACAGAGACAAAGGCAGAAATGAGAGCTGAGCATTGACAATAAACTGCATGCTGACACCGCAGAGATCAAGACACAGTTTACACATAACTGCTGTGCAAAAACAGTGGCAATGCTGTCCATGACTAACAATGACTGTGGTACAAACTGAAACATCAAACAAATGCAGATTTTGCCTGGTTGCAGTTACAGAAAAAACATATTGTATACTTGGAATGTCAGTAGGCACATTTCATGTCCTGAAATCATCTGCAACTGCGTCTGCATCTGCACGTGTTCACTCGATGACTGCCATTTACCGAGAAATCTGACAACAATTCCTTCTCTTTGTCCTCTCTCCCACTCAGAGCCGACAAGACAGGGAGCTCCGTCGTTTGACACTCACAAGATACCTGACCGCTGCCAACCTCCTCCCCTTACAGCATCTTGCTGTACTCTACCGCAGCATACCTGAATATAAGCCAGCCTGTAGCATGATGTGTACGGCACATAGTTGCTGCGCCAACAACTGGAAATGGATTAGAGAGGAAGATGCTGTTGTACAAAACTTCAGGCAGTTGCTTGTTCATTGAGGAAAGAACCAACACGAGGGTGCCGAACATAATACTGTATTAACAGTGCAGAGACTGTCACTGTGCTGAAGGGAAGATGCTTTATCCTTTACTACCGTATGTTGTACAGCACTTGATTGTGTTCCCCATTCTGAATGGTATCATTTGATTTCTTTGACTTCATTTTTAAGTTGAATACTTAGTTTTTTCATGTAATTCACATTGGAGGAATTGCTGACTGTGTTACATTCATGTATTAATCCATGTACCTTTTGTTACCCATGGCAAGTATGGAGTCTCTGAAGTCATAGACTTGTGACTCTTTGACCTTATAACCAAGTACGTGTCAACAGAAGTCATATCACAGCCCACAAAGGGATGTTACTACACCCTAACTCTGACAATAGACTGTGGTGTGAAAAGGACACATTATTTAATTGGAGGGAGTCAATGTTTACCTGAATTTGATCCACACCCGAAATAATTATTGTGCAGTAAACTGTAACCACGTCAATTTGTAATGGCATGAAACAGAATGTCTCAGCTGGTTTTTGAAATGTTTATAAGGTTGTAGGCGGCTCCTTTTGCATTATGTCACCGTCTCATTAAAAAAAAAAAAAAAATCTCATACAATCCTTAAAAGGCTGTCTGTAGGCTGTTCTACTAACACTGTATACCACTGTGAAACATCATATCATAAAGAAGGTAGCAAAAATAGCAGTTATCTGTAGCTGCAGTAATGTGTTGCATGCTCTCAGTCGTTACCGTTTGAGATTGCTCCGAAATGGAACAATTACTCACCCAAAATTGGTAATTTTTGTGATGGCTATTAGGAGTGTGTGAGTGTGTGAGTGTGTGTGTGAGTGTGAGTGTGAGAGAGAGATGAAGAGAGAGACTGTTAGGAAGCGATGAAGATAATATACATGTTGCCTGATGGTTTGAGAGGTACAGTATAAAGACTCCCCACTGTGCAGGTTGGGCTGTGTCTACTTTTAGTAGCTTTTTCTTATATATTTGTACACATTTCTTTGTTGCTTGCAAGGAATTCATTGGTTCTAAAATATGTCGAATGTTTTACCTCATTAAAGATGTGTTCCCCCCCGCACCAAAATATATACCATACACAACAATGTATATGTTGCACACTGCATAATAATTAAAAGTTGACATCAGTTGACCGACTTTACTGATTTAAGTTTATTTATTTAACACTGAATCAAAGAGATTGAATTAGTCCTTTTTTGAACCCCTTTCCAGAGACCAAAAAAAAACACCAGGCATTGTTCACGTTGTGATCCATGACTGTGACCACACGCATCTCCAAACTCAGCTACACATTTGGATACTTCACATCTCCCCGTTCTTCTTTAAGGAACTAGGCGAGTCATGTTGGACACTCAAATTGACATTGTTGCTTAGAAGTTAATGCTCTGTATGTTAGGCTTTAGCTTTGATGCTAAGGTGACATAACTGCAAAACTGCTCACATTGCATAATTTAACCAATTTAATTTGATATATCCAAATTCTATCTTTCAAACCCTCCCTGAAGGATATTGTGATAGCTTTAGCCAACACTTTATATGTAGCTCATGTAAAACCTAGCAAATAACTGCCTCCAATTCACAGAGTCATTGAAATGTCACTGTGATCATGTAATTATCTTTGTTGTGCAGCTGAACCAACCAGCCCACATCTGTAATAAACAGAGACACTACCAGTGAATAGAAATTCCAGGTCTTGTGGCCAGCAGGGGGCAACTCCATTGGTTGCAAACATGAATACAATTATATGTAAGCTTATGAGAAAATGACCTTTCTTCAACACTTAATTTGTTTCCTCAGTAACATTTTGCAAATTATTCTATGTGTCAATCACTGGTTTCACGTCTTCTACAAAATGACGATCATTTTGCACATAATGGTTCCATTTAGAGTTAAGGTGGTAATTATCCATCCATCCATCCATTGTCTGTAACCGCTTTATCCCTTTTATGGGGTCGCGGGGGTTTCTGCTGGAGCCAATCCCCGCTGTCTCTGGGCGAGGGCAGGGTACTCCCTGGACAAGTCGCCAGCTCATCGCAGGGCCCTAACTGATGGCAGAAGCCGCCATGCAAGGTGCCAACCGCACATCAGGAGCAATTTGGAGTTCAGTATCTCGCTCAAGGACACTTCGACATGCAGCTCAGCTCAGTCACGAGTTGGAATTTGAAGCAGCGACCTTCTGATCACTAGCCAACCTGCTCTACCTGCTGAGCTACAGCCGCGCCGGTGGTAATTATACTTCAGCATATTTGACATTTCTTTGACCTTTTCTTTGGTTAAACATACATTTGATCTCTCTGTCTAACTTCCCCTCAGTGGAACACTAAATTGAAGTAAATATTTGCAGCTTCATCTCCAATAATTTCTGACAAATACCTGTTGATCATTCCATTATAATGGCTTAATGACTTTTTCTGACTTACTTGCCTTCACCAGGCCACTAAATTGAAATGTGCTGTACAAGCTCAATTTCCAAGTTTCTTTTACTATGAACATATTTAATTTAAGAATGAATGAATAATCAGCAAAAGTTAACTGAAACCATTTGAAAGTTTCCCCAGAAATGTATTAAAGGAATGACCAACTATTAACTGCCTCTTGGAAAACAGAATAACATTCTTATCAAATAATGTTGGAGTAATGTTTTGAGCTGTTACTCAGCATGACATTTGCAGACCTGAATTGTTACAGATGCGCATTGTCTTCATCAAATCTTCAATACATCCAATGTAACTCTGCCAGTGCCTTTTGTCTCAGATACTTCTCCAAGCAGTAGACAGCAATGGGATCTGTGTCTATGTCAAACTTATTGGCAAAGAGGTGATGTTGCTCAAGCAGCCACTGTAAGTCTCCAGCACCATACACGCATATCTCCCGGACATGGTTGCCATGACACTCTGGGTACACTGCATCCAGTGACCCCTGTGGCCCCTCATGCAACCACCACTTCACCAGCCGTGCAATAGCATTGATGTCTGTCATGTCATATTTGGAGTTGGGCCAAGTTGATCCAGGGACACCAGGGATTCGTTGAATAGTTGCCCAGAGGAACTCATAAGGACTGAAGGTGTCTTTGGCCCACTCGATTAGAGCCTGTATTCGGCTGTCCTCCAACACGCTGCGGACGTAGCCTCTGTTAACCACAATGTAGGCATTTCCTCGCATAATAGGCAGGTTGAATGGAGGTGGGTCCTTCACCTCTCCTGTCACCTGAGACAGTTGAAAAAAATGAATCAATATCATGGTGACAGACATTAATGTCAATCTCAAAACAAGGGTTTTGCAATGACAAAATTACTGTGCAAATTAAGCAAATTCCTAGTACCTGGATTTGTCCATCAACTATCTGGTAAGAATGTGTCACCCTCCACTTCTTTCCTCCTATTTGTTCTGACTCCAAGCTGTTACCGCCCCTCAGTGAACGCAACATCCGTACAATCTCCAGGTTGGTTTTCAGTGGGAAATCCTGACCACAAAGGTTGATGAAGTATTTCCATGTTGTGCTGGCGTTATAAAGATCAGCCATACAGTTAAGGTCCGCCTGGATTCGTGGCCAGGCAGCATAGACCACGCTCACAGGTTTGCTGACCATGAAGACATTTGGGAAACAGGAAGTAATGCCCATGATAGCAGAGACGACTGAGGTGTCTGATTTTTTGTCCACGTGGACACAATAAATATTTTGAGGTGAATAAATGGCTCGAAGCAGTCGCTCAAAGTTCTGCACCTAGAACATATGAAAAAAACAATGAGTTAAATCTTTTTTGTATGTCACATGAGTTAGTTTTATTTTTGGAAATATTAAAAGGGGCTCTCGGGCAACTTTCAATAGACCGCCTGCCTCCAAAATGCTTCTGCACACATACAGTTTGAAATGCAGGCTTTCAAATTAATTCATCTAAGACCAAGCTGAATTGTGGTTTTCTTTTTCAGACTTAGGAAATCTTCCTCCAGAGGCACAAAAGAAATTATACAGCAGTTTCACAGATTGACTCCTTGTGACATTTAAATGAACATATTGTTTAAAATCAGTGGAGAAACTCTTTAAGTAATGATGAAAGTGGGGTTTTAAACTACTATAGCATACCTTATGATGGACAACCATAGAATAAGCCAGCGGGAAGTCCTCTTCCTCCTGGCTCAGTGGGTATGGTAAGTATTTCCTGCTTATCTTGAATTGACTGCAAATACAAAATATTGAAGAAATATTACAGGGAATGTATTCTGTCTACGATTTCTGTTAAATAAAAAATAGCTTAACTGGTTGCAAAACTAACTGCTTACTGTAGCATTAGCTGCCATTTGCTGTGCATAACCAACTCTCTACGCTGGACCCCAAGCCTGAAAACTTGCTATCCCTAGAGGTCTAAAGCTGCTGTGCTAGAGGTAAACCTCTCCCAGTCAGAGTGGAGTCTTCAAGATCCTAGTCCAGCTATATGTAGCTGCTAACTGAGCTAATTAGCTGCAACAAGGAACTCACATATGTTTACGCAATAAAATATGACATGGTTTAAAGCAACACACCTGCAGTCTTGAGTTGCATTGATATAATACTCATCAGGGATCTGAACGCTCTTCTTGAAGTCTTTCGTGATGGTCAGTACTTTGGCCTGCTCAAGTGCTCCCGTCTCTCCCCGCAGGATAGCAGAACAGTTACACACTTTCTCTGGGCCGCCATCATCATTTGTGTACTCCAACCAGCTGTATCCCATAATGTAGCTTGGATTCCAGCTCATTTTGGGCCGACTGACCCGAAGCATCCATAGTGAGCTCAGTACAACACTGAGCAGCAACAGTTTCAGGAAGCCTCGTTTCACTAGCCTCATTCTCTGAGACAGGATTTCAACTGAGATGTTTGTACAATGTGAGTTCTTTTATTGCTTCTGGAAACAAGAAAAGAAGGGTGATATAGAAGCATCCATTCTGTAACCAAGCTGTAAAACATAATCAACAATAGAATTCAGAGGTTATCATAAGGCAAAGTTCAAATTTCCATGTAGAGAATGTTGACTTAAACAGCAAATCTGCCCGTTTTCAACCAGATGTGGTGTTGGAATCATTTTAATGATGACCAGGGTGGCACTGTTTGGAATCATACTAGTCCACTTAAGTGTTGCACTAATTGTAACAGGTATTGTTGCACAATGATGATTTATGGTTTTTGATCGTAAGACAGTGAAGTTGGTGTTTATTTCGAGAGATGTTGTTTTTTGTATAATGTGAAATAAATGAATGTACATATTCAACCATAGTTTTTTGGCATGTTGACCATGTTTTAATCCCAGCAGCTGACACAAAGAGCCGGGAAGCACGCCATCTACACCAGAGTCACGTGTACATTAGTGACCAAACTAACGGTGCTGACATCTTATGTTAACCGCTAGTTTGACAAAAGTTTGTAATTTTTGTGGCTGAAAAAGTTAATTAGGTCTCCAACCCAACAGCAGTAAAAGCATTATTAATGAGATATTAAGCATCAAACATGTATATTAAAAGGATTAGATATATAAACTTTGACATAACATTATCAAAAAGGATATTCAATCGTATTCAAGATAGTGGAAACAAAAGTTATCGTAAGCAAATACTGGGATTTGGTCTATTGGCCCAGTGTGGGACGGTGCATTCTGGTTGTTGTAGTCTATTCCACCTTTTAACAAAAATTGACACATCTGAGTCAGTTTTTAAGGTTTAAGGTTTTTAAGCCGGGAGCTAGCTGGTTAGCATGCTGCCATCATGACAAGAATTTTACAGAATGCACCTTTTAAATGTTTAATGTTGTGCACCAGTAGATACATGTTGGTAGTGTTTAAGGCATCCTAGCCAGGCTGTGAAGCTCGTTTGGTTGATGGGAATGTTGTCGTTTAACTCCAAACCAATTTTTTTTCTTTTCTTTTTTACACATTTGAGGATGTCTACATATTAAATCATCTTCTCGCATTATAATATGATCTTTTTGTCAGTTGCAGAGTGTTAGATGAGTGGTCACAATGATATACATGATACGTGTTTCACTTTGAGTATTTGACAGATTGATTACGTTATGCATTTTTTAGGCATGCGATAAACTGTTGACTGGGACAAAAATATGATAAATCAGAGTATTTTTAAAACTTATATTTATGAACACCTGTTTTTTCTGGTCATCATTTAACCCTCATAGCAAGGAAACTCTCCTAAAAGCACCTTAGTTCTTGTGATGAAGAAAAAACCCAGTCAGTTGCAAATAAATGAGGTGATTTCAGTAATATTCTGTCTTATTCTGGCGTTGACTCTGACCCCCAGAACTTTCTGTCCACAATCCAAGATATGCTTAATACCAGAGGTGGGGGACTCGAGTCACTCGAGTCGGACTCGAGTCGCAAATTTGAGGACTTGAGACTTACTTGACTAACACCGATGAACGACTCGACTTGACTTTGACTTGGCATTAATAACTTGAGACTTGACTTAGACTTGACACAGATGACTCGGAAGTCTTGGCTTTTCTTTCTTTCTTTCTTTCTTTCTTTCTTTCTTTTTGCGCATATTGAGACGCTAGTTTCGTTTTTGATACTTTGCCCTCTGCCACTGTATGACGCGCTGCGTGCCAGAGTGGTGCTGTGGCCGACAGGATCAGGGGTGGAGAGGCAGCATGGAGGGAGCTCCGAAAATTATCAAATTTGTATCAAAGACTTTTTTTCATGCCTTTGTGACTTTGGCCGCCGTCTAGGTTAAAGCGCGTGTGTGTTTCAGATATAGCGTCATCAGTGCGCACAGATATTATTTTAAATGCATTTACGCGCTCACAGCCCAACACGACACCGTATCTGCGCACATTCG
>CAEMYA010000180.1:139750-154152 GCA_903131615.1 Diplodus sargus | reverse complement strand
GTTACAGTGAACTAGTGATGCAGCGTTCTTCATGAGAACCTCACAGACTGATGAATAACTCACACATTTTTTTTCTTTTTTTT
Source organism: Diplodus sargus (assembly GCA_903131615.1). Classification (NCBI taxonomy): domain Eukaryota; kingdom Metazoa; phylum Chordata; class Actinopteri; order Spariformes; family Sparidae; genus Diplodus; species Diplodus sargus. The sequence continues at coordinate 154,069 of CAEMYA010000180.1, read as the reverse complement.
CAGTAATGTATCTCATCCCCTCCCCCCCCCATTGCCACGCCCACTTTCACCGTCACTTTCCCTTTACAATATCGCGAAAAACGTACTTACTTTTTCAACTCCTCCTAAGCCATTTGACCAATTTGCACCAAACTTTGCATGTAGCATTTCTGAACCCTCCTGACAAAAAGCTTTTGCCTGCTTTATACCTGGTGGGTGTGGCAGTGCAGGCCATTTTAATGCTTTGCCATAAATCATCAAGTCCATATAACCTTAACATACAAGTTGCCATCTACTCACCCTGAATACATCATCACTGTTTTTAAAGTAAATGTAAAAATGACCTGAAACATATAAACTGGCTCCAGAACTGAAACATACAGACCTCTGATCAACCACTCCAGGGTTACTGATGTAACCACGGTTCTATGAAGCCTGGATGACCTCTGAGACAGAGCTGCACTCTGGATATCTTCAGTCTCTCTCACAAAGGTCATGAGCTCCTGCTCAGGAGGAACTTCTGGTGTCAGCTGAGTCTCTTTTCTTTCCCTGTTTAGTGCACTGCTCTGTATCGTACCTCCCAGTGTCTCTGTGAAGAGTGACTCACGTGACTCTGATCTTCAGAAGACACAAAGGTAATTTGATTCAATGCTTTCTGTAAAATAAACTCTGTGTCCTGCATGTAAAAGCATGTTGAGGAGCATCAGAGAATCAAAGTGGCTGCAGTTCAAACATTATTTACATTTCAGGTTAAAGTGATGAGAACACATCATATCACTGCCTTGTTGTAGATAAACCTCAAGATTCAGGTTCACGTTTTTCATTCTGTCAATAATTAACATAAAAAAGAAATTTGACGATTGTGAATCCTGAAAGAGTTTAGTTTCTTAATATTGATAATAATAAACTAATAAACCACTTTGTTCTCCTTTTAGTGAAACGTTACGTGAAACTGACTCCACAGCCTCCACTTTCTCCATGAGGAGCGATTCATCGATGTATGAGCCGCCCCGTTTTCATCTTCAGAGGGGACAGAGGTAATATCTGTTGAATATATTTAGTCTCATATCTAAAAGCATATTAATGTCAGTTCATCAGATTCATAGTGACTGTTCTTCATTATTCAGTATTAATATAAAAATTGACATGTACATTGTACATTTGTTCTTGGTTGCTAAATAAGTTACACACAAGTAAAAACGTTTTTCTCTTCCTAGTGAGCCGTTACGTGAAACTGACTCCAGAGCTTCCACTGTCTCAGTGAAGAGTGAATCATTGATGTACAAGCCGCCCTGTTTTCATCTTCAAAGGGGACAGAGGTAATTTAATCCAGTGCTCTGAACTCTCCTGTCAGCTCTCACCAGGGCTGAAGTAATCAGAGTAGGAACACAATATTCAAGAAAGTTCATCTGAATCTCAGAACAGCAGTTAATCCAGGACGAGTAGAAGTGCAGTGTGAGTCATAAAGACCTGGACTGAGGTGAACCTGGGTAACTATCTGTGTGTGAAAAGGGGTCAGCTGTTAGCACAGAGTAAACTGTTAGCTGTTAGCACCCCCGGTGCTTTGCCACTGAGGAGCTTCCCAACTACCTCTGACTTCGGCTTGGGTGATGAATGGGTCCACCTCTGAGTCCCCAGCCTCTGCTTCCTCTATGGAAGGCGTGTCAGTGGGATTGAGGAGATCCTCAAAGTATATCTTTCACCGCCCGACACTGTCCCCAGTCGAGGTCAACAGCTCCCCACCTCCACTGTAAACAGTGTTGGTGGAGGACTGCTTCCCCCTCCTGATGCGCCGGATGGTTTGACAGAATTTCCTCTACGCTGACCGGTAGTCCTCCTCCATGGCCTCCCCGAACTTTTCCCAGACCCGAGTTTTTGCTTCCGCGACTGCCCACGCTTGGCCTGCCGGTACCTGTCAGCTGCCTCAGGAGTCCCCACCGGGCCAACCAGGCCCAATAGGACTCCTTCTTCAGCTTGACAGCATCCCTTACTTCCGGAGTCCACCACCGAGTTCGGGGATTGCCGCTGCGACAGGCACCGGAGACCTTACGGCCACAGCTCCGGACAGCCGCGTCAACAATGGAAGCTGAGAACATGGTCCATTCGGACTCAATGTCCCCAGCCTCCCTCGGGATCTGCTTAAAGCTCTACCGGAGGTGGGAGTTAAAGACCTCCCTGACCCAGAGGGTTCCGCCAGACGTTCCCAGTAGACCCTCACAATACGTTTGGGTCTGCCAGGTCTGTCCAGCTTCTTCCCCTGCCAGCGGATCCAACTCACCACCAGGTGGTGATCAGTTGACAGCTCAGCCCCTCTCTTCACCCGAGTGTCCAAGGCATACGGCCGGAGGTCAGATGATACGACCACAAAGTCGATCATTGACCTCCGGCCTAGGGTGTCCTGGTGCCACGTGCACATATGGACACCCTTATGCTTGATCATGGTGTTTGTTATGGACAAACTGTGACTAGCACAGAAGTCCAGTAACAAAACACCACTTGGGTTCAGATCAGGGAGGCCGTTCCTCCCAATCACACCCCTCCAGGTAACACTGTCGCTGCCCACGTGATCGTTGAAGTCCCCCAGTAGAACTACGGAGTCCCCGGTTGGAGCACTCTCCAGTACCCCTCCCAGGGACTCCAAGAAGGCCGGGTACTCTGCACTGCTGTTTGGCCCATAAGCCGAGACAACAGTGAGAGACCTATCCCCGACCCGAAGGCGCAGGGAAACGACCCTCTCGTTCACTGGGGAGAACTCCAACACATGGCGGCTGAGCTGAGGAGCTATAAGCAAGCCCTCACCAGCTCGCCGCCTCTCATCGCGGGCAACTCCAGAGTAGAAGAGAGTCCAGCCTATCTAGCCGGTACCGCTCGACCTCCTGCACTAGCTCAGGGTCTTTCCCCCCCAGCGAGGTGACATTCCATGTCCCCATGGCTAGAGTCGCCGCCACCCATATCACACCACACCGACCCCTTCTCAACCCTCCTGTGAGTGGTGAGCTCACTGGAGGGCAGGCCCACGTTGCTCTTTCTGGCTGGGCCAGGCGCCTGCAAGCCCCAACCCCAGGCCTGGCTCCAGGGTGGGGCCCCAGTGACGCCAATCCAGGCGACGTAAACTTCCTTGATTTTACGAAATCTATAGTTTGAGGGAGAAAAATTAAATAGAGTAGGGCCAGCCCACTAATCCAGAGAAAATCAGGAAAAAATATCTATTCTTTAGGGCAAGTTACAACTGTAGTTTTTCAATTAACGCAAGTTCTTGGCCAAGAAAACAAGTATGTAAACTTTGTTTGGTTTCAGACATGTGTGTTGACATGTTACCACATTCCCTGATGTGCTGAAGAGGCTCTCCGAGGGTGAACTAGTGGCAGGTATACAAAGATGCCTCCAAACTAGTTTGCGCAGCTTTTGGTAGGTGACCTGGTGCAGTTACCACCAAGCCAAAGGGTCTGTCTCACTGTTAATGGTGGGAGACAGCAAGTAGCTGTTAAGTTCAGCTCCAGCTGCTTGCTCCAGCTGCATCAAAGATGCGGTTGGAGTGGGGACTGGATTTGTTTTTGAGCGAACTGCCCAATGATCGCTTTGCCTTCTTGTCCCTGGTTAGATCCCTGATGCAAACTAGCTGCTCTTCACGCAAATGCCTGCTGGCCAAGGCCTCACGTAGTCCACACGCAATGTTTTCTCCGGTGTGTGCTCCAGGGAAGTAGGCTGTCTGTAGACACCGCACTTTTAGTTCGAAGGCTTGGTCCAGAAAGTGTACATTCAGGCTGATGTAGGGCTTTGTTGTTCGACTGGACCAAAGATCCGTGGTACAGGTGTAGTGTTCTACCTGCCCCAGTTCTGATTCCACTCTCTCCCTGCATGCGTCGTACATTTTTGGAATGGCGACTTGGCTGAACTAATGTTTGTAAAATGTCGTCTCTCCTGAATCCGAAATAATTCCATATAGCAGAAGTGCGGTTTCTCTCTGACCACAAGCTCTTTGTCGACCACATTTTTTTCGCTTCTCTCTCCTCCCTCAGCCATCATAACTCCGCAATCACCACCAAACTGATGCCGATTTATTTTGTCAGGGTAGTTAACGGCTAGCTGGGGCTTCATCTGATTGGCCCATGTGTCCAGGGCTCCGTCTGCTAAAAGGTGGCATGCTCACGGTGCATGCATGGCGCATTTGAACAAAATGATTTTCTCGTATTCATCGTGTGTCAGGCAGTCTATTGCGATGTGTCTATCACACATGTTCATACTGCGATGACGTATGAAAATTTGATTTATCAGGCAGCCCTCGTTTAAAGTAAATCCATGACTAAAAATAAGACATGCAAATCTAACAGACACTTTAAACCCTCTTTCTTTCTCTTCTAGTGAACCGTTACGTGAAACTGACTCCAGAGCTTCAAATATCTCTATGAAGAGTGATTCATCCATGTACGAGCCGCTCAAATTCAATCTTAAGAAGAAACAAAGGTAACATAATTCAGTGCTTTCTGTAACATGTGAAGCATCTTGAATCTAACAGCAGATGAATGTTAGTTTTCTGAGGCCAGACTGAGTGTGTGTCTTGTTGTCACCCTGCAGTCAGCTGACTGAGGAGATCTCCAGCTGTTCAGTGTGTTTGGAGGCTGTGAAGGATCCAGTCCGTTTGCTCTGTGGACACCGGTCCTGTAAACAGTGCGTCCTCTCATTCTGGGACCAGTTCGGTTCAACAGCTGACTACTCCTGCAAGAAGTGTGGAAGGAGATTCAAAGGAGAACCTGAACACCGGACGGATTCTGAGGACGACAAGAGTAAGTTTGAATGCTTGATTCAACAGAGCCTGAGCTACAGTTTAACTCAGGTTGACAAGTTTTATTTTTGGTGCATTGAATGACAGATTCATTTATTCTTCTGTTTTTGTTGTTAAATGGTGGTTGAAAAACAGCTTTAAAAGACTTTGGGCCCAAGGTTTGTTTTATTCTTTTTAGTTCCGTTTTAGTTGAAAGATGCAATGCATAGGAATTAGTGACCTGTCGTATTCACACTCCAAACAAATAGGGGGCGCCAGATCACCAGAGTGACCGCTAACTGATGCTGCTATTAGCTTGTAAGCTCAGTTAACCATGAAGCTAGTGGTGGTACTCATTGACCCACTCAGGCTGGGAGCTCAGAACAGTATTGGTGGTGTTTCTTATCAGACTATCACCTCTTGAGGTGTGAAGTGGCTAGAGGCTAGCTGGTTAGCATGCTAACTTCAATAAATATCCCTACAACATTGTACAACAACCTTTTAAAGCTGGTATTTCTTCACAAGCTGTTGATCATTTAAGCTAAATAACTGAATGTTTTGAACTTAAATTCATACAAATTTCACTTTTAATGACGATGCTTCTCTTGCAGAGAACCTTAACCTAACTTCAGCATCACGACCCGCTCCACAAAACACAACTGGACCTGCTGAAAGAGAGAAGAGAGATCAGGATCTCCAGTCTGTTCTGCTGCAGAAGAAAATCAAGAGAGTGGAGATGGAGACGGAGAAGTTTCAGGCAGAAAAGGAGAAGTCACAGGCAGAAAAGGAGACATTTCAGGCAGAAAAGGAGAAATTACAGGCAGAAAAGGAGACATTTCAGGCAGAAAAGGAGAGGTTACAGGCAGAAAAGGAGACATTTCAAGCAGAAAAGGAGAGGTTACAGGCAGAAAAGGAAAAGTTTGAACTTGAGAAAAGGAAACTTGCTTTAGAAATCCAGTCATTGGAGCAAAAGGGCAAATACACCAACAATGATCAAGGTGTTTTGATTCCAAACAAAGAAAACCCAGAATATTTTCATTCATCTCAATACTCTTTCCTGGATATGTTTTGACGAAGTTTAACCTGCAAGAAACTTGTGTTTGGCGTTTTCACATCGTCGGGAGACGAGTTTGCCTTTTTGTTTTTGTAGTTTTTCCTTGTGTATCACGTTCAAGGGAATTTCCCCAATGTGGGATAAATAAAAGGCCAAAGGCAAGGCACGGGTCTGGTATTGGTCAACATAATCATTGGCGACCGCTGTCAACGTTGTTTGTGCCTCCAATTCATCTCTTCATGTCACTCTGCAAGCAGTTCATTCACTTGTCATGATGGAACTTCATTGAAAGCAGAGCTCCGCCAAAGAGCCTGCAGTCGTTGTGGAAGGTTATCTGATGTGTTTTCAGCGCTGCCACAAAAAAAAAGAAGACATGATTCTTGTATGTTTACTATCACGGGCAAATGGTGAATTACAGTTGCACACAGTGAAAGCACTTCACCTAAAGTTATCTTGAAATTGATTTTTATTGTCATTACTGCTATTTGTATAATTTCTACAAGTCACTGTTAAAGTTGAATGGCTAAAATCCTCGTCATCCTATTCAAACATGCTGCAACAGACGACTCATGGAACCGGGGTGAAGTTAGTCTCAGGTTGGATATTGGCGGTTATTCACTCGGGTCCAGCCGAGACTTTACTGAGGTTCTCCCAGTGTAGCAGCAGGAGGACTGTCAGCTCACCCCCAGAGCCTCGTACTGAATCACTGAGACTGATTTAGGGACCGTCATTAATTACTTAGCAGAAATATATTAATACAAAAAAATTGCAGTTTTTTCAATATCTTCCATGTCATGTGACCCAGTGACTCCAGCAGCAGATTGTATTAGTAAACTGGAGAAATGAGACACAGCTCTTTTATTGTACTTTAGTGCTTCTTCTATTTTATATGAATATTAATATGCAGAAATTCTTTTTTTTTTCTCAGTAACTTTCATGGCATGTGACCCAGTGACTTCTGAAACAGATTCTGTTTCCATAAAAAATACAAAATAATAAAGAAAATAATGGTAAAAAAGATTCTGATTCTGAAATTCTGAAAATGATTTTTTTTTTTTCTTAAAAATCTCACCAGTAGTCACCGTTTAAAGGGTTATTTTTATTTGTGTGTGTGTGTGTGTGTGTGTTATTTTTCTTTCTCTTTATATTTCTTTCTTGGCTGAAGCCAAAAACGGGACAAAATAAATGTAAACAGACAGTGGAGCCTTATATTTTCCTGCTTTTTTGTCCTTTGCCAATCACACCCATGGTTGGTTTTTTTAGCAGCGTCCTGAGCAGCAGTTAATCAGGTGGATGCTGTTCTTACCGACATGTTTATCTGGTTATGTGAAGGAGACAATAACTTGTTGAGGCTTCACACTCCAGATATGTTTTATATTATATGATATGTATAATGATGTCATGGTGTTTTTATGACCTGAAACACACGTAAAGCTGCAACACAACACAACAACTGTTTCTTCAGTTTATTTGTGACTTTCATATGAAATAACTTTGACTTGCACACATAAACTTTTCTTGTACGTTACCTTTAAGCAGGCATGAAAATCACTCACCTTTCACTGAGGGACATGGAGATGTACCAGATAATGAGGTTGTATCCTTCTCACCTTTTTCACCCCTGACCCTTTTTCATGCCTGTTTAAGTTGATATGTTTTCATGTCATCTCTTAATATAGTAAACATGTTTATTGATTCATTTTATTGACATATGTCTAATTGCGTATATTAAAAGGACCATTTGTTCTACTGACTGTCTTACATTTACCTACTTTAACTTCAATAAAAACATTGTCATAAAAATTCTGTTTGTATTTATTTTAAACCCATACACCAAAAAGACAAATCTGTCACAAGCTACATTTCCTCATTAAATAAATATTAGTGCAGGTTCAGGTTCAATGTACCAGTCCAGTTATAGATGTGTGTGTATGTATGAAGTCACTTGATAATTATCAGCATGATTAATCATTTAGTCTCTACAGTGTTTTTAAAAAAATCTGAAAATGCTCATCAGAGACTCCCAGAGTCCAGACTGACGTCTATTATTGCTCATTTTTGTGAGTTGTGGCGTTAAAAAGAACTTTATCAATGTGGTTTCTGGGCTCTCGTCCTCAAAGGTGTCGGCGTGTAGTATGTTGATAAAAGAATTCTTCTCAGGCTGAGTGGAATAGTAGAGCAATCTTTATTGAAACAAACCTTGAGCCCTGCGCCCGGATCAGAAGCGGCCGCTTTCTGATATTCTCAAATCTATAGCAACAGCAATACCAAAATGCTTTGCCCTCTGCTCCCTCGGAAATCCAACTCTTTGGAGATCCACCAAATGCCACCCCCTTTCTCTGGTGTGTGGGGCCTTTTTAGGGCCTTCTGTTTATAACCGCCCACTTCTCCTAATTGGTCACTTTGATAGATTGAAGGTACATCTATCCAATGAGTAAGAAGAGAGGATGGGTCTGCCTCACATGCCCTATGAAATAACTCTTGTGTGTGTTACTTAACTTTGCTGATGTTAGCTAAAGTAGACAGGATGGTCTCTCTTAGACTTAGATGACAATGTATAGTTGAGTCAGCTCCAAACCTCTGGTGTGGGCTTCTTATCCTGTCCTGTTCCCACACTTGGCATCTGGTCCTATCCCATCCTGTCTTCCCTCTATTCACTATTGTTTTGGAGCCCAGGATGTGTAAGAACAACACAGACACTACACCCTCTATCTTTCTACGGGAACATAAACGTTTGGGCATCTCTCACCATTTGGTGTACGGGTCGACCTCAGGTTTAGTACTTTATAATGGCTAACCTTTCACACTGACACAGTTGGAAAACCACTCTAGACCCATTGGGGCTGTGGGTCTCACTCTGTCTGCTTTCCTTAATTTACATAAGGAGAAACAATTAATTATGGTTCAGTCATGGTAAGTAAACTCAAAAATCAGAATGTGTTGTCATCCAGATACCTCATCAACTTTGTGAAGCGAAATCTACAACAGATTCTTACTTGTGTGGGTCTTGTTATTAATTCGGCAAAGGTTTCTTGTTAAAACAGCTTTTCTATTCATCCTTCAAACGTCATCTACAACTACTACTGACGCCGGTAGATGAAGTCCCCAGACTCCCTTTAAAAATCTCTAAATTTTGTGATTTCTGACATTAGGAGGAACTTTATCACTACATGAACGCTCACTACCACAAATTCCTAACAGTTGTGTACATCTCATTAATTCGGCAAACGTTATACATCACGGTATTTTCTTATTTGTGTGATTAAACAACTTTATATCCGTCTGTTTAAGCGATAGTCATGTTTGTTTGCATATGGAGTGAGTAAGTAAGATTCGATCACAACACGTGTGTTAATGTCAGCTCGATACTGACGTACAGCTGACAGCTGTCCATGTGTGAACGGAACCCTCAGGTGTGAATCTCCTCACAGCCGTTTGTATCTCAGTGAACATTTTAAATGAATTGATATGAATGTCTTCGTTGGATTCCGTATGCTCTACCGTACAAGGTGATGTAGGCGCGCAAGCGAATTTTAAATGGCGCCTCTATTACCGACTCGTCCGCCTGAAAGTTTCCAGAGGCGCGTCATCCACCGTGTCAGCTCGGTCTAAGACGACGACGAGGAGTGTTTTTCTACTTTAGTGGAGGAAACAGAGAAAGTCGACAGTAAGTTGTCCTTTATGACTCCGCGCTGTGTGTTTGGGTAAAGTTAGTTCTGCTGCGCTTCTACCTGTTGAATTACAGCCGTTACAGCTCAGTTGTATCGACCGTTAGCCTGAGCTGTAGCCGCACTGCTGCTAACTGCTGCTAACTGCTGCTAACGGTCCACAACCAGACGAACAGCTCGATGATTAGATAAAGATGAACGTTTGGAAAAGAAGCCAGTGTCCTACTTTAATATGTAACAGAGAAATCTACATTTAAAGTTGGATTATTATTGTTTTAAAGCTGTTGAGGCCTGCAGAGCAAAAGTAGCAGAGAGTCCTCAAAGTAAAATGGCGGCTGTGTTGTCAACTGAAGAGCAGCAGGGTCAGAACCAGCAGATTTCTCAAGATTCTCTGAATCTTTTGGTGATATTATGGACTTTAGATGATGAAATCCCTAAATATTTCGCAATTTTATGTTGAGGAACTGCAAGACCATCAAATTCAAAATGAGTGAATATTTGCAAAAAACAATGAAGTTTATCAGTTTAAATATAGAATATCTTGTCTTTGTAGTGTCATTCAACTGAATATAAGTTGAAAAGTATTTGCAAATCATTGTATTTTAAGTTTTACACAATGTCCCAACTTCAGTGGAACTGGGGTTTGTAATTTATTCCCCAAAACTACAATGTTTGTATTTTTACCCCTATTAATATTGTAAATATTAACATTTTCTTCTCCAAAACTACAAAGTGCCCCTTCAGAAAGCATTTTGTACCAGAAGTAAAGTCTCTCAGCACAGCTGGTTATTAAAATTTGCAGCAGCAAATCAATTCCTCCTCTTTGATACCTGAACTGTCAGACATTCCTCTCAAGCCATTTTTATACTGGGCAGCAAGCCGCCAATATGGCCATCCTTTTTGCGGCTAGGTCTACGGAATTAGACTGAGGGCGATAAATTGGGGGTCTGTTTTTGTCTGCCAATTTGAGCCTCGGAGGGTGCACTTATCTCCACCTCCATTGCTATGTAAATCCGAGGTGTCAATGTGCTGGCCCCTGCTTGAGATGGGCGGAGGTATCGTGTTGTGCGCCCCACAGCTGAGGAGTTTTAAAACCAGGAAACAGCTGATCACAGCAGTCAGTCCATCACTTCATCCGCAGTGATGTTGATAGGTTTTCAATGTAGTGAGTCCCCGGGACCCACAGGTGGTGAGTTGAGTGGGTCCCTGGGAAATTCAATGGGTCCCGACTCCCCAATTAAAAAAATGTATTTCTTTCTTATATTATTCTATTTCTTAAATTTTATTGAATGTTAAACTCCTTTGATGGTGGTATGATATGGTTATAATAAACGGATATATGTGAGGGATTTGCGAAAAAATAAACCTGAGCTTCAGCGTCTGTCCGAGGAGGACAGCAACAGGGCCAGGCTGCCTGCTGGAGGGAGGAAGAAGGCCAGCGAGGAGCCTGAGATAAACATGCGGGGATGAGTTATCAGCAAACGGGCACGCCATGAAGAGAGTGTGATCAGGGCGATGGAGAAACAAATGTACACCACCAAGAGTGACAGCAGAGATGAGGAGTTTGCAGCGAGTGCTGGTCGCTGAATCGTTTCCTTAGCTGCAACAACTTCACTTGCAGAAGACAACTATTGCCCAGAAGGATGCCAGAGAATTCACAGAGAAGCTGGAGAAGTTTGTGACATTTTTATCTCAGATTTTTGTGAGGAAGGAATTAAACGCCTGTCCCAAAGTGCCACCTGGTCCGAAATAAAAGCCCGGCTATTATTTGGTATTTTACGGTATGATAACTCTCCCGGCCGTGGAGAGAAACATGCATCACACTGCTCAGCTGCAGACACAGCAGAGAGGTGACGAGACGCGACTCATCATGACTAACAGGCATCAAGGCCACTCAGCGTTACCTTACCGACCCGCCCCCAGATATTTCATTCACAAAAACAGGGCCTGTGGCAATTCTGGATAGCTGTTTTTTGTTTTGTTTTTTTTCTTCCTCCATGGGCCCCTGACGGCGTCTGGGCCCCAGTGCAGCTGCACCGCCGATAATTACACCACTGGCTGCAATAGTCTGCTGACCTGCAATAGGTTTTATCTTTTTCTTTGGTGGCATTTTTGCGTTCTCCTTTTCCTACTCGAGAAAAAACGGGATCTCGTTGGAAGCGGGATGTATGCGCAGACGCCGTTTGGGCATAACAAAATGGCGGCTGCCATTCAGTGTAGTTTTCATCACCACCACCGGATTATGTTTTATTTATTTCGTTACAGCACGTCCCTAAACGTTAAAACACAATCGACACGAATGAGCACAGCATCGAGCAGTGGAAACGTGGGTTTATTTACTATGAAGTTCGTATTTTTAAATGTTGAAATGAAATCAGTGGTGACGGGCTAGTTGTTTTGGTAGCGGCTAAATTAGCACGTCGCGATACTTTGTACAGGGATCACGTCTGCGGCGAGTAGATGCGCAGAGGGTTGAAACAGCGCTTGTCCGGTCTGCTAACAACAAGGTTTCTATTGCCAGTTACTGTGATTAAACACAAGTTGTTTAATGTTCACAATGTATTGCTATTCATGGGGAAAATGAGGTACGTCCCCGGGACGCATGGATAGTGAGTTTAGTGCGTCCTTTCAGATTTTAATGTGTCAGGGACGCAGGACGCGTACCTAGCAACATCACTGCATCCGCAGACGTCAAGATGAGCAACTGGACAGCCGCTGAGATCCAGGAGATGCAGCATCTCCTCGGTCTCTGTAGCTGTCTTCGCTGTCCGCTTGTTGTTGTAGCAGCAAGCTAGGAACGGTCGTTACTTTCAAATTAAAAGCCCCCCGCTAAGAACTCAGTTCTAAACTCCAATGGGGTGCAATGTAAAGCCCCCCACACACCGCCCAGATGTCCAACTGCTTTATCTGACCACTCTCTGACCACTCTGTTGCCTCTCGTCTGACCAGTTCGGCACAAAAGTTGCACTGAAACACACCGCTTCGACGTGCCTCCTACTCCACAGTAGCGTGTATGTTCTGCACTTTCGCAAGATGCAATAAGCAGCTGGCGCTTGTGTTGTGAGTTGTAAACGAGAGGCTTATGCAGGCAACTCTCTTTACTTTCAATCAAAACGAAACTATTTCAGATAAAAACAGCTGCATACTAAACATGCAGCGAGGCATTACCAAACGAACACATATTAATTTGTCCTGAACGGACATAACAACAGCCAGTCTTGTGCCAGTACTGCAAAGCATGAAAAAAAGAAATGACGGAACGGAGTGCGCAGAAAAACAAAGCGCACACAGTATTTCGCCCTCCCACACAGCGCGCTGATTCGCTAGCACACCGCCAATCAGAACGGCCATTCAGCTGGCACACAACCAATCAGAGAATCCAATGACTCAGACGTCCGACAGCCCTCCTCCTCAGACTTCGCATGCTGAGTCGGAGCAGACAACGTCCGAACGGCTCCGAAAGCTTCTGACGCAGCTGAACACACCGAACAGACATGTTCCCGACCTCATCCGAGTCTCTCCAAACGCTTCAGACGCCCAGCGGTTGGGCCGGTGGGTTGCTGCCTTAAAGCTCTAATTTTGAAGACAAATTCGACCTGTTTCGCTATTCAAGTCTTCATGTTAAGTTTATAAAGCAGCTTGTTGAGGCCGGTCTCGTCTCCAGAGGGTCCAACACCAACATGCTGTCACGTCTGTAAAGGTCTCATACAGACACTCTGAAACTCAGCGGCTGTAAAGGAGCTGCAGTGTAAACTGTTCAGCCATCATGACAAAGATCAACTAAACAAAGAGGAGTCAGAGTGAAACAGGGCGAAAGTAATCAGAGTAATAACACAGTTTAACCAGTGTTTCCAACAGTATTTTCTGAAACTATGGCGCTGGGGGGGTGGGGGGTTGGATCATCATACTGTAATATTTAGACTTAAGTCATAGGCTACTTCCATGAACTCCCCTGCATGGTCCTTAATGAAGATTTGTCTTCTATTGTACAGATATACTATTGTGACCCGCACAATTTGGATGAAGCGGGTGAAAAATAATGTACTGTGTCGGTCACGGATGCGGACCGGGTCGGACGCCTGGAGAGCGTGGGTCGGGTTTTGCGATTGCCATTTTAGAGGCGTCCCTTGCACAAAAAAAAAAAAGAAAAATCATTATTAGTGACACATCTACAAAAATCTGTCTGCATTTCAAAATGATAAGCATTTATACTTCATATGAGCTCATTTATGCGTGCTTGCACCCTCCCAGAACTCACATTCCCCACGCTGGCTTCTAGTTTACATTCAGGTGCGGGTCGGACGTAGGTATCAATTTATAGCGTGTCGGCTCGGGTGCGGAATGTAATTTGTGTTACTGTCTGAAAACGGGTCAGATGCGGTTTTAAGGATGGCGGGTGCGGGCGGGTTTGCAAAATAAGACCCGTGCAGGACTCTGATCTAAGTGACCATTCTAATCCTCTAAAAGTACTGCAAACAAAAGAGACTGACACTTCGGTATGCGTTGGAAATGCAGAAATATTTTTGTATCGGGAACACTGTTAACTTCAGAGCACTTGTGTGTTCTACAGACACTTAATCCAGGATGAGTAGAAGTGCAGTGTGAGTCGTAAAGACCTGGACTGAAGTGAACCTGGTTCACTATCTGTGTGTGAGAGTGGGCTGAGTTAGCCCAGGGCCAGCTATTAGACCAGGTTCAGCTGTTAGCCCAGGGTCAGCTGTTAGCTCAGAGTCAGCTGTTAGCTCAGAGTCAGCTGTTAGCCCAGGGTCAGCTGTTAGCCCAGGGTCAGCTGTTAGCCCAGGGTCAGCTATTAGTCCAGGGTCAGCTGTTAGCTCAGGGTCAGCTGTTAGCCCAGG
>CAEMYA010000180.1:119939-135515 GCA_903131615.1 Diplodus sargus | reverse complement strand
AATGTATGAGTGCATGCATAAGACAAGGGCAGCTTATATTGTTTATGTTTGTAAATACACTGGGATAGGCGCAATAAGCTTAGCTTCTGCCTATTCCATTTCAGACTTGATGTTTATCTATGTCTCTATTTGTTAAATGTTTAAATGTCTGAATAAAAAAATAAATAATCTGAATCTGAATCTGAATCTCTATCTAGACACTTGTTATATTCACCATGCTATAGTATTCTTTCTATACAGTCTATTCTACAAATAATCCACAAGTATTATATATTTCTGATATTAGTTATATATTGGGTGTCTGTCTCTCTGTCTGCTCGTCTGTTGTCAGTGGACTCGGTCAGTCTGATTGGTCAGATGTCTGCTGAGCCACAGGTAGACGCTGCTCAGGTGAACGGAGCTGAGATGAAAGTCAGACATCTCAGTCAGTTTGCGTTCACTAACTCAGTCCACACAGTACGTGTTTGTCTCAAATCCTCCTCACTGCAGCTTTGCATCAATGTTTGGGGAATTATTAGTCGACTTTAAAAAGTGAAATCTACAATTAATAAGCAGCTCAGATAACGTGCCAAATCACGGATCAACTTCGTTCCGTTATACCTGGTCAGTTTACATTAGTGACAACAGCAAATTAGACAGAGAAAACTCGACATACACGTACATGATGCACCTGAGCTTAATGTTAGCTTACCTTGCATTCGCTGAACAGTTGAGGGTGATGGTCGTAAAGTGAAAGTAAGTAAATTGGATCGGTTGTCGCCCCTCGCAGCAACTGTCTTCTCGCAGCTCCTGCAGACAGGGCTGCCATCATCGACCAGTTGTCCCTGAGCATTCTTATAATAACCAAAATACGCCCCGACTGCAGATTTGGTTCTCTTTGAAAGCGGAAAAATGCCTTGAGGGCCGCTATATCACGTCCTCCCTCCACCATGTCTTCTTCACTACATAACAAGCGCACGTTGCACGCTGCGCATGCGCCACGCGTTTTCCACACCGTGGTTACCGACCGTGGCGGTTACCATGGTAATTAAAACTTAAACGGTAACCTTCACCGTCGGGAATTTTACCATGGTTTACCATGACAATGGTAACCGTTACATCCCTAAGTAGGAATGCAGCGTTAATCATATAGATATAAATTATCCCAGGGTCAGCTGTTTAGCACAGATCTAAAGATATTCAGGGCTCTTTCGTAACCTTTTTGAGACTTTGTAAAGTAAATCCAGAAAGATAAATCCATCTCTTGATTCTGTGATTATTAATCCATTGTCTGTGTTGAAAACAGTATTTTAAAGACAAGTTCACGAGCATTGTTAATTACTGCTGGACCAGTGGTGATTCAATATGACAGGCCATTACTGTCCATAACATGCTTCCATCTAATGTTTTACACTAACTGCTGTTGGTTTACAGTAAATATGTTACAAAAATAAGACATGCAAAGCTAACAGACACTTTTAACCCTTTTTTTTCTCTTTCTAGTGAACCGTTAAGTGAAACTGACTCGATAGCTTCCAGTGTCTCTATGAAGAGCGATTCATCCACGTCTGAGCCGCCCACCTTTAAACTTAAGAGGAAACAAAGGTAAAATAATTCAGTGCTTTCTGTAACATGTGAAGTATCTTGAATCTGACAGCAGATGAATGTTAGTTTTCTGAGGCCAGACTGAGTGTGTGTCTTGTCGTCACCCTGCAGTCAGCTGACTGAGAAGATCTCCAGATGTTCAGTGTGTGAGGAGGCTGTGAAGGGTCCAGTCCGTTTGCTCTGTGGACACTGGTCCTGTAAACAGTGCGTCCACTCACAGTGGGACCAGTATGGTTCAACAGCTGATGACCCCTGCAAGAAGTGTGGAAGGAGATTCAGAGGAGAACCTGAACACCAGACGGATTCTGAGGACGACAAGAGTAAGTTTGAATGCTTACTAGAGTTCTCAAAGGGTCGGGCCGGCCCGACAAACCCGACCGGACCCGCGGGTTCGGGTCAGGTTCGGGCTGAAAAGATGCGCAAATGAGCCGGGTCGGGTCGGGCCTCGGGCTTCCTTTTTCATAAAACACATTTCATAAAACACATTTCTTGCAGGTTGTAAATTATATATTGTGAATCATCGCTGTTCACGTGTGGTGCAGAGTGAGTCTGGCTGCTGCTTCATGGAGGAGCAGACGCAGAACTGACGCCGCTGCGTGACGTACTCGCGCCTATAGCCGGCTGGAGAAGATGGAATTGGCTAAAAGTAAACTTGTCACAGGCGAATTCGCCCTTACTTTTCGAGGAGTGTGGAAATCGTCTGTTTCTGTCTCTCCGAATATATTTTCCACTGGTCGAAGCGCGGTGTCTTCTTTGCAGCGGGACCCGGTGCTGCTGCTGACGTTGACGCAGCACCTGTCTCCTGGCTCGCGTCACCTTTCCGTCTGCTGTCTGTCTGATCATGATAACAAGTGTATGAGGAAAACAATTCAGGCGCGCGGGGGGTCGGGTTCAGGCAGACAATTCATGCTGGTGTGTCGGGCTGGGTCGGGTTCGGGCTTAAAACCGGCGGGCCGGGTCGGATCGGGTTGTATTTTTCAGGCCCGTTGAGAACTCTAATGCTTACCATTAAAAGCCCCATTCACAGAGGAGAAGACGCATAAACGCTGGAGCGGCAGTTTGCCAATTCTCCACCGATGGTGATTCACTCAGAGCGAAGCATCTCCGCCTTAAAGACGAACCGCTTTGAATAGTCTTAGTTCCAAGATGCAATATGTAAGAATTAGCCACCTGTCATATTCACACTACAAACAAATAGGGGGCGCCATATCACCAGAGTGACTGCTGCTAACTGCTGCTGCTATTAGCTTGTAAGCTCAGTTAACCATGAAGCTAGTGGTGGTACTCATTGATCCACCCAGGCTGGGAGCTCAGAACAGAGTGTTGGTGTTGTTTCTTATCAGACTATCACCTCTTGAGGTGTGAAGTGGTTAGAGGCTAGCTGGTTAGCATGCTAGCATTATACGACAATGTTAAAGCTGGTATTTCTGCACAAGCTGTTGATCATTTGACTTAATAACTGAATGTCTCACTTTTATTGAAGACGCTTCTCTTGCAGAGAACTTCAACCTGCCTTCAGCATCACGACCGGCTCCACAAAACACAACTGGACCTGCTGGAAGAGAGAAGAGAGATCAGGATCTCCAGTCTGTTCTGCTGGAGAAGACGATCAAGAGAGTGGAGATGGAGACGGAGAAGTTACAGGCAGAAAAGGAGAAGTTTCATGTAGAAAAGGAAAAGTTACAGGCAGAAAAGGAGACGTCACAGGCAGAAAAGACAAAGTTACAGGTGGAAAAGGAGACGTCACAGGCAGAAAAGGCGAAGTTTCAGGCAGAAAAGGAGAAGTTACAGGCGGAAAAAGAGACATTTCAGGCAGAAAAGGAGATGTTTCAGGTGGAAAAGGAGAAGTTACAGGCAGAAAAGGAGATGTTTCAGGTGGAAAAGGAGAAGCTTCAGGCGGAAAAGGAGAAATCACAGGCAGAAAAGGAGAAGTTTGAACTTGAGAAAAGGAAACTCGCTTTAGAAATCCAGTCATTGGAGCAAAAGGGCAGCTACACCAACTAAGGTCAAATTATTTTGTTTCCAAACAAAAAACTGTTCATATCCACATCATTACTGTAACGGCAATCTTAAGGGACTTTGAAGTCATTCCCAGCGTGTTGTTGTGCAAAAGATGAATTCAGAAAACCGGCTGTGTTGAAAGACTGAACTGAAACCAACGTGTAAATATGAAAGAAAACCGAAAACACTAATGTTATGATATAACAGAAAACATGTCGGACGAACACACAAACCAACGGTTGAAAAACTGATCCGTGATCCAAATTCCCCTCCACGTGTTCACCGGTGACTCCCCTATATAGACTACATCACCGCTGTGATTCCCTGTCTGTGCCCCCTGGTTTGCAGGTGGACGAGCAATACTGCTATTTACATGACTCACCAAACACATACACAACATAACATATTCACACATCAAAATTGGCTACAACAATTACCCTTTCTCTGGTATTTTTAAACTAAGTTGAACCTTCAAAAATCACATGTTGTCGGGAAACAAGTTTGCCTTTTTGTTTTTGTAGTTTGTCCTTGTGTGTCACGTTCGGAATCAGTAGAAAGCAGCAGATCGTCAGTCCAGAGTACGTTTCAAATGAGTTTTTAAAATAAAACAACAGTTCTGAAATATACAAATGATTTTTCCAGAGCTGATAATTGAAGCTGCTAATTAGCGAGGCATCTTGCTTGTTTCTCATCTCAGAGTACGAATCAGATGCTGGAAAGCACAGAAGCTGCCGACGACAGTTACTTTCTTGTAGAGCTGAAACAATTACTCGAGTAACTCGAATAATTCGATTACAAAAAATGGTCAAAGCAAAGTCTCTGCCTCGAGGCTTCATTTAATTCCTATCACCCGCGTTATGTGGCCTGCTTAGCTCAGGGACCATTTTTCCACACGGACTGTTATTGCAGACACACACCGCTACATTCAGAATTGAGTTAGCGCGATGGCGGAGAGCCAAGAAACCGTCTGTAAAAGTCAGAGAATGTCCAAAGTTTTGGATCATTTCACACTTAAAAAGGAAGATAAAGTGCAACGTGTCACAACAGCACGTCAACAATAATTTAGCATCTGAACCGAAAGCATCCAGCTGTTAACAGCAGCTCACCAAGCGTCGCCAACACAAGGTAATGTAAACATTGATGTTAGCTAATTTAACGGAGCCTTTCATCGCTAGTTAGAGCATATGGTATTGGTGGAGGCTGTAGCCTGATGTTGGTTTGACTAGATCATGTTAAGATGTGGAACTGATCTCTATTAAATTGCAAGAGAGTAATAGCCTACACCAAATAACTCCTTTCCACACACACACACACACACACGCACACAAACAAACACACACTCCCGGTGTTAGGAATAGTTGGAATAAATTCCTGTGTGTTTTTTTTTCAGGAATAAAAGCCAATTGCTTGGTCTATATAACAGGCCTGTCATTTTCGTTATGCATTATTAAGGCCCGAGCAGGTCTCGACCCCAATTTTTCACTGCCTGAACATACTACAAAACTCACCAAACTTGGAATATAGCTCACACCTACTGAAAAGTTTTCAAATCTATCGTCGTTGTGAATTTCCACCTCTAGGTGGCGCTATAATCAAGGAAAGTGCGTTTTGGGTATTAACTCCCATAAACTTGGTTGCACATTTAAAAACCTTATATCCACTCGTTCACTGAATTGTACTGAATCTCATGATATAGGCCACGCCCATTTCCTCCTACTTTTTTTTTTTTTGCTAATTGGCAAAATGTTGCAAACCTACTTTTTCTAACTCCTCCCAGGCAATTTCACCGATTGTCACAAAACTTTGCTCACAGTATCTGTGGACGTTCCTGACAAAAAGCTATGAAAAGAATTTTGATAGTCCAAAAGATACGATAACAACTTCCTGTACAATCTGCTCAAAACAGGAAGTGCTGCATATCTCCACATTGGTCTGTCTGAATGACATGAATCTCAGGCGACTACTTCTCCATGAGCCCCTGAGGCCCTGTGCAAAATTGGCCCATGACCACTAGGTGGCACTCTTTCAATTGAAGGATTTTGTATCTCCACATCGGTAGGTCGGATTAACACCAAACTTGGTAGAATCATTGCCAACGCACTCCTGACGACGGCTGACGAAAGGCATTACCAGAGGACTCTAGAGTGCCCCCTGGAATATTACAAATCCAAGCCCGCCTCCTACAGGCACATATATGAATGACATTTGATATGCATATGTATCATGACCAGACGCCCAGAAACATCACAGGTACCAAACTGTCACTCCAACAGGAAGTCGGCCATTTTGATTCCAAGTTCAAAGATTCAATTTCACCCCCATTTTGATCCATTTCGATGCCTCGTACTTTAACAAACTCCTCTTACAGATTGGACACCACAGACTTCCAATTCACTCAGTATCATCCTCAAACCGTGAACATGAAAACTTATCAAAAGCTTTTGCCTACATCAAACATGGTGGGTGTCATGGTGCGATGCATTTTCATGCTTTGCCATAAAGCATCAAGTCCTTATAACTTCAACATACAATTTCACATGTACACCACATTCATCACACATTTAAAAGATGTCACCCTGAATACCTCCATGCATCAATACTGTGTCATATCCATAGCGCCACCTACTGGACACAGGAATTTAGACAAACATCATCTGATTTACATTTTTTAGGTTTTTTTCTCCATATCATACACTACAAGATGACATGCAACTAAAAGGACTGCACACCCTCCGACAACGCCGCTGCCTGACGCGGGTTCTTCACATGTTTGATAAGTCCAGCCCTAAACACATTGGCCAATATACAGTCATACTCACAGCGCCACATGTTGGACACAGGAAATGATATTTAACCCCTTCCTGAAACACAGACAGTTAAGAGATGCGTATGCAATAATCGGGCCATGGGGCGCCCCGACAGCATCATGCCCTGACGCGCGTGGACTGAGACGGCCTGTTCATCGCTGCTTGCAGCTTTATTTGGTACTTGTGCATTGCCCGTAGAAAGCATGTATTCCTATAGAAAAGTGGGAGGTCAAGTAGCTTTTTCCTGGATGGCCAAATGAGGCTGTTTGAAGGTGGAACTTCAGGGATATAATTGGCTGTTTTTGACTACTTGTGATTATACCATTATATTTCACCTTAAAAACTATTTACCTTGCTTTGCTTGGTGTCATTATTTTCAGCACAACCTCACATGTGTGACTGTACAGTTATTTTTTTATTTTGACATATTATATTAACACTATGGACCTAAAATAACAAAATAACAAAATCAGAGTAGGAAAAAGTTAGATTTCTTACTGTGAAAACCACAAACAGTTTAATGAACCAATTGCATTTGTTATAATGCAAATATAAATTGTTGTTTGCTGAATTTGTGCATAAGTTTTTGAAATTTACAAAGTTGTGTGTTAAAATTTACATTTAAATGCAGGCAATGCCTCAGAGTCAGGGCTCCCCAGCTCAATGAAGAGCTGCACTGCCTGCTCCACATTCAGCTTCTCCTCATTGTTTTGACTCACAACACAAAAAAACGACTCCATACACACTAAACACACTACACCAAACACTACATTACACGCTAACCATACACTCCAAACACGCTAAATGTCACAAATCTCTCAATTCTCAAAACTCGCGATCTCTGTCGCTGTCTCCAACACTTCACTGCTGCTGTCACTCATCCGCTGACGTCCCTCCCACAGCTTCCCGTTCCCCAACAACCAAACTTGCTGCTTGGACACTTTTGTGACAAAAGCCCGTTTTTTGAAAAATATTCGATAGCTGCAGCCCTACTTTCTTGGTATCTTCAACTTGAGTCTCTTTATCAGCACTGACTGAACGCTGTTGAAGTGCTGCTTATACAAAGACGAATATGAAAATATTAATGTGTCGGCTGCCTTTAACTTCAACATGTGTCATATCACCGTGTTCAAGTATTGATTACGAGTTATTACGGAGTCCTTTGTCTCCTTCAAACAGTTTGTTGATGTTTTAGGCAACTTTTGTCTTTTGCCAAAGTTTGCGTCCAAAATATTTTTTTTAATATGTGAGTGTGTATCTGACGTGTGTGTTCGTCCAGAAAAGGTAAAAACACTCCTCTGTCCTGGTTCTGTTCTGACGGTCCTGTAAACTTTTTAAAATGTAAAACATATAAAATGTAACTCAGTTTAATTATCCGCTTAATAACCAGGAAGTATATTTTGTATTTATGTTGGTGGCAGGTTCACCTGACGTTCTGTTTACTGACGTTCTGTTTACTGACATTCTGTTTACTGACGTTCTGTTTACTGACGTTCTGTTAACTGCTGACAGTCCGTTGACCTTCCTGGACTTGTAGCAGCGTCCTGAGCAGCAGTTAATCAGGTGAATGCTGTTTTTACTGACATGTTATCTGGATGTTTGTTATGTGAATGAGACGATAACTTGTTGAGGCTTCACTCTGTAAATGTATATTTTATATTATGATTTATATAAAGTTGTCATGTTTTTATTACATTGAACACACCATTAACACAGCGTTCAGTTTTAACATCTGGGGTTTGTGCATAAACATATTAATTAACTTTTATATTGGTGATTGGGTTAGATCACACACATAAACTCTTCTTGCACTTTACCTTTAAGTTGATATGTTTTCATGTAACCTTAAATGATCATTTGTTTTACTGATTGTCTTACATTTACTGACTTTATCTTTTAATAAAAAACTGTCATAAAAATCCTGTTATTTATTTTAAACACACACACACACACACACACACACACACACACACACACCAAAAAGACAAATCTGTCAGCTGTGTGAAGAAAACTAAACATAACTGAAGCTACATTTCATCATTAAATAAATATTTGTGCATCCAGGTTCAATGTACCAGTTACAGATGTGTGTGTATGAAGTCACTTCACTAATTATCAGCATGATTAATGATTTAGTCTTTACAGTGTTTTTTCAAAAAGTCTGAAAATGTTCATCACAGACTCACAGAGCCAAAAGTGACATCTTTGAGTTGTGGCGTTAAAAGAAACTTTATCAACCTTGTGAAGCAAAATCTACAACAGATTCTTACTTTACTTTTACTATTCTAATTAATTCGGCAAAGTTTTCTTGTTAAAACGGCTTTTTATTCATCCGTCAGAGGTCACAAAATTGAGCGAATTTTAGAGGAAGTCTGGGGACGTCATCCACCTGCGTCCGTGCAGTTGTAGATGACATTCCCAGACTCACTTTAAAATTCGCTCAATTTTGTGACTTCTGGCGTTAGGAGGAACTTTCTGAACTATATGAAACGCTCACTATAACAAAGTCTTAACAATATTGTACTTCTCATTAATTCGGCAAAGATATACATCACGGTCTTTCCTTATTTGTGTAACAAAACAACTTTAAATCCGTTTGTTAAAGCGATGATCGTGTTTGTTTGTATATGTTTGTATATGCAGTGGGAAATGAATTCATATGACTTTCCTCGTCGGATTCCGTACACTCTACCGTACAAGGCGATGTAGGCGCGCAAGATATTTTTAAATGGCGCCTCTACTACCGATCCGTTCGCTTGAAAACTAAAGTGAAACTAAGTTATTAGAAGTGCGTCATCCACCGAGTCCGCTCGGTGTGAGACGACGACGAGGAGTATTTTCCTACTTTAGTGGAGGAAGCAGAGAAAGTCGACAGTAAGTTGTCCTTTATGACTCCGCGCTGTGTGTTTGGGTAAAGTTAGTTCTGCTGCGCTTCTACCTGTTGAATTACAGCCGTTACAGCTCAGTTGTATCGACCGTTAGCCTGAGCTGTAGCCGCACTGCTGCTAACTGCTGCTAACTGCTGCTAACGGTCCACAACCAGACGAACAGCTCGATGATTAGATAAAGATGAACGTTTGGAAAAGAAGCCAGTGTCCTACTTTAATATGTAACAGAGAAATCTACATTTAAAGTTGGATTATTATTGTTTTAAAGCTGTTGAGGCTACAGAGCAAAAGTAGCAGAGAGTCCTCAAAGTAAAATGGCGGCTGTGTTGTCCAGCTGAAGACCAGCAGGGTCAGAACCAGCAGGGTTAAACCCAGAGGGTCCAGGGGGGTCAGAACCAGCAGGGTTAAACCCAGAGGGTCCAGGGGGGGTCAGACCCAGGACATGGTACTGTATGAATACAAACACAGCTACAACCGACAGACTTCATCTTCTCTGCTCTCAGCTACAGCTCAGTCTGTATGTTAGCTAACAGTTAGCTGGAGTTGCTAACGAGCCACAACAATATTAACCAGGAAATTAGCATTGTAGCTAGTTTACTTAGCTGGCAGAGTTAGCAACACTACTTCTGGTGTCTCCATAAAAAGTGTCATGTAGCTGTGGCCTCAAGTTAAAAGGAGCATTATGTAGTTTTTGTAGAATTAGTTTAAACTGTTATATTTACAACATTAATGCAATAAGTGAATAAATAAGCTGTTCTCATAGGTAAATAAGGTCCAGAACACTGTTTGAAGATAAAAAAGGTGGCAGGGTCCGCCACATGTAAACACAGTAAAATTATATTAATCGTGTAATTTAATATCAGTTTGTTTATTCATTCATGAAAACAGAGTTTGATTATTCAAAATGAGTCAATGAAGATTTTTGACATTCAGATGTTTATTTATTCCTCAAAACTACAAAGTTGGGGCGGCTGTAGCTCAGCGGGTAGAGCAGGTTAGCAAGTGATTGGAAGGTCTCTGGTTCAAATCCCGGCTCCCCCTGACCTGCATGTTGAAGTGTCCTTGAGCAAGAGCTCTCATCAGGTTTGTATGTATTTCTTGTAACTTACTTTGGACAGAAGCTAAATGAATGTAATATAAATGTTGTGCTCTTGCAGATTGTCCTCAATAATTAATGCCTACAATTAAAATTAGCCCTCTGATAGTCTTTTTTAAAAATTATTATTATTTTAGAGAACATGGCCGAGAAGAAGAAGCAGCAAACCAACTCCTCCTATTTGATACCTGGCGACACTCCAGCTAACTCGATCAGGTAAGAAGCAGCTATCATGAAAACTCTCTGTATAAAGTTTGTATCAGCACATCAGGCCTTTATACCACATTAATCTGAAGTGTTCATGTTGAGTTTATAAAGCAGCTTGTTGAGGCCGGTCTCGTCTCCAGAGGGTCAAACTCCAACATGCTGTCACGTCTGTAAAGGCGTCAAGGTCAGCTGTTAGCACAGCTGTTAGCACAGCTGTTAGCACAGCTGTTAGCACAGGGTCAGCTGTTAGCACAGGGTCAGCTGTTAGCACAGAGTCAGCTGTTAGCACAGAGCTAAGGATAGTCAAGATAAAAAAGTCTTCATGATTCTTTCTTTAATGTTTCTTCTTGACAAACTAACATTTTGTCCAAAGAGTCGCTGAAGGACGTGGCAGCTCTGCGTTGGTGTTTGACGACCAGATGAGAACGAGTTGACTGTTGTTCAGCCTCACAAAGCTGCTGCATGTCTGCACACTGTAGAGTTGTTGATAGTTTCTACATCTCACTGACTGGATCGTCTTCTCTCAACAGACCAGAGCCGAGTGAAGAGCAGAAGTTACAGCGTGTGCAAGACTTAGAGTAATCCTGCACTTTGTTTACTTTTACATTCACATTAGAAGGTTTTACAACTGATTCTAAAAAGTATGACGCTGTAAAACATTAATAAAACAGAAAACAATCATTTACAAACTGTGTTCACCAACAATAGTTTAATTCACTTTCTGTTTAATTAGTTTCACACAGCGTCCCATCTTCTTTAGAATCAGTGTTACAGATGTGATCTTAGTTGATGAAGAAGTTTCACATGATTAAAAACAGTTTTCTGTTTTCAGAGGGTTCGTAGCTCTCTGGGCTGCCGTGAAGAAGGGGCATCCTCCCTCTACCCAGTCGGTCAGTCCACCAAGGTAATTGACTTCAGTGTGTTCAGTAGCATACAGAAAGCCTCTGACATGTGAAGGTACTGAGGTGAGTTATCTGTACAGAGATGCTGATGAAACCACTTGTGACTGAGTTTCCTTCATGTTGTCTGTGGACCTGCAGAGTTTCAGCCTGAATAAAGAGACGCATCACATCTCTGACAGACTGACAGTCAGAAATTACATCAACACTGAATGTTTCAGTGAACTAGTGATGCAGCGTTCTTCATGAGAACCTCACAGACTGATGAATAACTCACACATGAATAATAATAACATCTTCTTCTTTCTTTCAGTAGTGAATCTCCCAGTGTTGATCCTCCGAAGACACAAAGGTAGTTCTATCAGTGCTTTCTGTATATCTCTGGATATCTTCAGTCTCTCTCACAGAGGTCATGAAGTCCTGCTCAGGAGTAACTTCTGGTGTCAGCTGTGTTCTCTTTTCTATCCCTGTTTAGTGCACCGCTCTTTCTCGTACCTCCCAGACGCTTTTTGAAGAGTGATTCGTCCGTGTTGGAGCCACCTGACTCTGATCTTCAGAAGACACCAAGGTAATTTGATTCAATGCTTTCTGTAAAACAAACTCTGTGTCCTGCATGTAGAAGCAGATTGAAGTGAGTTCATCAGAGATTCAAAGTGACTGCAGTTCAAACATTATGTACATCTCAGGTTAGATTAAAGTGAAGTCCTCATGTTTCTGTCATACAGTTTGACAAACAGAACTTCCTGTTTAATGAGGCTGCAGCACACAGAGAGTCGTCGTCTCTTCCTGTTTCCACCATGTGGCGCTGAGAACTCTTCATATCACTGCCTTGTTTTAGATAAATCTTAAGATAACTCTTCAGGTTCACCTTTTTCATTCTGCCAATAATTAGCATAACAAAGAAATCTGACAATTGTGAATCCTGGGAGAGTTTAGAGTCTTATTACACACACACACACACATACTTCTAACTGATGTTTTACACCCGGTGCCGTTTGTTTACAATAACTGAATAATACAAATAAAGCCGACTGCTTCTGACCCACTTTGTTCTCTTCCTAGTGAACCATTACGTGAAACTGACTCCACAGCCTCCACTGTCTCCATGAGGAGCGATTCATCCATGTTTGAGCCGCCTAGCTTTCATTTTCAGAGGGGACAGAGGTAATTTAATCCAGTGCTCTGAACTCTCCTGTCAGCTCTCACCAGGGCTAAAGAGTCATAACACAATATTCAAGAAAGTTCATCTAAACCTCAGAACAACACTTAACAGTTCATCCAGGACGAGTAGAAGTGCAGTTTGAGTCATAAAGACCTGGACTGAAGTGAACCTGGTTCACTATCTGTGTGTCAAAAGGGGTCAGCTGTTGGCTCAGGGTCTAAGGATGTTCAGTGTGAAAGGCTGTTTTGTAACCTTTCTGGAGACTTTGTATAGTCAGTCCAGATAAATAAATCCATCGCTGGATGTCTTCTGTGATTATTGACCCATTTTAATTTTGTGTCTGTGTTGAAAACAGCATTATTCAGGCCCGAGCACCATCAGTGCTTCTGTAAGTTCCAAAAGTTCTTCTGTTGAAAGAAGAGCATGTTTGGTGGCATAAACAACCCAAAACTCACAAACTCTGCACACGATGTGAAAATGTTCATAATTCAACCTGATGTGTTGTGGCCGTGGCCAGGGAGCTCCACAGCGCCCCCTAACACCGGGTCAGGTGACCAAAAACCTTCTTTGATCTTCATGAAATGTGCAGGTCTTACAGGACTGACTGATATAGCCAGGAATTCATTTGGAGGATGTTTTTAGTTTAGGATGTTCACAGACTCGCCAACTTTGGCACGTAGGTTCAAACTCATCAGTACTTTAATGTGACGCCACATCTGCCCTCAGGTGCAGCACAACAGCTCAGGAGCGCCCCTGATGGCTTTTCCCATTTTGTTGTGTACAGACAAACTTCACCATAGCAGGAAGTCCTCACAACTCCAACATCCCCATTCACATCTCCACCAAATTGGTCACACGTGTAGAGGGCGTCGCCCTGAATACGTCTATGCATCAATACTGTGTCATATCCACAGCGCCACCCACTGGACACAGGAAGTCGCTCTCATCGATCAATCTGACTGTTTCTATAGCAAATAACATGCAGCACAAAATGCTTTACACAGTAGATACAAGCAAAACAAAGCAGTGCGCACAAACATCATCTGATTTGCATCTACAGGTTGTTTTCTCCACATCATACACTCCAACATGACATATCATTGCTGGGTGATCTGTAGCGCCACATAGTGGACACAGGCAGTGTTATTTCACCCATTCAGACAGCGTCCAGTAAACATGTGCAGACATCTCCAGTAATTACTGCTGGACCAGTGGTGATCCTACAGGACGGGCCATTACTGTCCATAACATGCTTCTATCTGATGTTTTACACTAGCTGCTGTTGATTTACAGTAAATCTATGATAAAAATAAGACATGCAAAGCTAACAGACACTTTAAACCCCTTTTTTTCTCGTTCTAGTGAACCGTTACGTGAAACTGACTCCAGAGCTTCAAATGTCTCTGTGAAGAGCGATTCATCCATGATCGAGCCGCTCAACTTTAATCTTAAGAGGAAACAAAGGTAATATAATTGAATATCTTGAATCTAACAGCAGATGAATGTTAGTTTTCTGAGGCCAGACTGAGTGTGTGTCTTGTTGTCACCCTGCAGTCAGCTGACTGAGGAGATCTCCAGCTGTTCAGTGTGTGAGGAGGCTGTGAAGGATCCAGTCCGCTTGCTGTGTGGACACTGGTCCTGCAAACAGTGCGTCCTCTCATTCAGGGACCAGAACGGTTCAACAGCAGTTTACCCCTGCAAGATGTGTGGAAGGAGATTCAAAGGAGAACCTGAACACCAGACGGATTCTGAGGACGACAAGAGTAAGTTTGAATGC
Source organism: Diplodus sargus (assembly GCA_903131615.1). Lineage (NCBI taxonomy): Eukaryota > Metazoa > Chordata > Actinopteri > Spariformes > Sparidae > Diplodus > Diplodus sargus. Next base: position 121,094 of record CAEMYA010000180.1, on the reverse strand, counting down.
TTGATTCAACAGAGCCTGAGCTACAGTTTAACTTGGAGTGTCAGACAATCACAGCATTTGTCATTGTAAGCTCAGCTTGCAATGAAATCACAGATGCATCTCTGTTCAGTGCAATACAACATAACGTAAAAACATATGAAAAATGCCACAATAAAAAAGTTTAGCAAAAATAGATTAAAATAGAAATACATTTAACAACTATGTATTGTACTAACGGTGTGCAGAATATCTAGCAGTATTTTTGGTGCTTTTTGGTGTGCAGCGTCTGTCCTACCGACTCTTTGTCACATTTCTGCCCGAAAAACAGCGTCTGTCACCGGCAAAAACCTTTAACTCGCTCAAGTGGTTGTGTTGATAGAAATCACCGCGACCGTCAGCCCTCCAAGACTTCAGTGAACTTTCCCCCAGAAAACAGCCTCCGTTCCTGCAAGTGACAGAGTCACGCAGCGACCTGTCTACTGATGGCGATTATGTAATAATGTAATTTAGCGCGAAAAACGTAACTCATTTACTTTTCAGGATGTTTAGGGAGCCGGGTTCTCAATCACTACACATTATAAACTGTCCGCGATTTAGATTAATAGGGGAAACACCCCGACGTCATCACCATGACGTGTACCGTCACGTCTCTTTAGGAGCAGCAGCGCAGCTTTCTGTGTGAACTACACGGCGGTTCGTCTTTACTCCAGCGGGGCTTCGCTCTGTGTGAACGACCAACAGCGGAGAATTGACGAGTCGTCGCTGTGGCGTTAATGCGGCATCTCTGTGTGAGGGGGGCTGTTCTCAGCCTCCGCAGGTTCTAGCACTTCCTGTTTGGGACGACGCGTCGACGCAAATTATTCACGTCGATGAATTTATGTTTATGACCACCATCATCACCTCTTGAGGTATGAAGTGGCTAGAGGCTAGCAGATTAGCATGCTAACATCAATAAATATCCCTGCAACAGTATACGTACATCAACGTCTGTATACAACAAAGTTTTTTGTGATCAAATTTTTATTTATTTTATTTCAAGGAAAAAAATAAATGTAGGTAGGCACATACATATGTTACAAAAATAGACCATAGAAAGATGTTTGCATACCTACATACACGCACAATTACATATGTGCAAGAATAAACTAAAATAAAATAAAATAATGGAAGGAAAAA
>CAEMYA010000180.1:97520-116024 GCA_903131615.1 Diplodus sargus | reverse complement strand
CTTCAACATTAAAGCATCTGCCTTATAACAGTATGAAACACATTCAGAAAACCAAGGCGCCTCTGGACGTGGCCCCCACCCCACCAGCAACCTAGGCATAACATGCTCACCTGTTAATAACACACAAATGGTCTAAAAAATATGATAAGGCGTGAGCCTATAAAAAACAGCAAACATGATAATAACAATCTAAAAGTATAAAGTGAGAGACCTTGTGTTCAAAAGTAGGTTACAGGTAGCAAAGCATGAGATAGTCCACAAACCGGGCAAGAAAAAGAAAAGCCATCTCCATCCTCCAGTGATCTAAACCTGAAATGTTCATCTAGATGTCAGTCAGAGTGGGAGAAGGAGAGAAAAAGTTATAATATCTTACCCAGGACACTCTGCAAAGTGCAACGTTAAAAAGGGGGGGGGCGCATCACAATGCTCGGTCAATTAAATGTTTTTGATGCATTTCAAAGCCTTCTTAGGATCTTCAAAACGATGCTTTACCCCGTTTGGAGTTGTGAATGAAAGTACAGCAGGATAGCCGATGCCAAACGGGATTTTGGCCGAGTGAAGCAGACGTTTGCACTCCAGAAAAGAGTGTCGGCGCTCCTGTGTAGCCTTGGAGAAATCTTGATAAAAGCTAATCTTATGGTTCTGCCAGCGGACATCCCCGATCTCTCTAGCAAGTTGTCTCACCCGCTCCTTCTGTTGGAACCTCAGAAAACGCACGATGAAAGGTCTTGGTGGGGCTCCGGGCCTAGCTGGTAACAGCGACCGGTGAGCACGCTCCAGATCCAGGCCCCCCTCGAAGTCGGCCTGGAGGATCTCGGGGAGAGTAGCCCTCAGAAACGATATGGTGTCTTTATCTTCAACGCGTTCTGGGAAACCATATATGCGCAGATTTAGTCGCCTCTCCCGGTCCTCGTACTCGGTTAATTTGGCGTTTAATTTTTCCACCTCGGAGGCCAAGGCCGGGGGGGAGTCGCATCGCTGTCTCTCCGCTTCCTCCAGCATGTCCAGACGAGCCTCTGCACTAGTCATTCTCACTAGCATGTCGGCTAGCCTAGCCTCCATCGCCTCGACAGCTCTTCTTGTTTCTAGCACGTCCTTATGGACGTCTGCAAAATGTTTGGCTTGATCAGTCAAGATTCTCGTTTGGTCAGATGCTAGCTTTTGAAGAAGTTCGTGTATCTGGGCAGTAGAGAAGCAGTCGCCCGCGGCCTCTTGAGTCGGCGATACAGGAGAGGCCTGGCCAGCTCGGGAGCTAGCAGGAGCCCTGCCGCCTTGCTGTTGTTGCGACGTGTTTCCATCATTTTTCCGGGACCCGGCATGTCGTCGGCAGGGAAGGCGTATATTCGGCAGCTTGTGAAAGAAAAAACAATGTGAAAAAATAGCGAATGCCGAAATATTCACACAACGTGTGAACTAGTAGTGCTGCAGCAACCAACCTAAGCAGCCATCTTACTCGGCGCCATCACGTGACCTGTATACAACAAAGTTAAAGCTGGTATTTCTTCACAAGCTGTTGATCATTTGAGCTAATAACTGAATGTTTTGAACTTAAATTCATACAGATTTCACCTTTTAATGAAGATGATTCTCTTGCAGAGAACCTCAGTCTGCCATCAGCATCACGACCGGCTCCACAAAACACAACTGATCCTGCTGGAAGAGAGAAGAGAGATCCGGATCTCCAGTCTGTTCTGCTGGAGAAGACGATCAAGAGAGTGGAGATGGAGACGGAGAAGTTACAGGCAGAAAAGGAAAAGTTACAGGCAGAGAAGGGATCATTTCAAGCAGAAAAGGAAAAGTTTCAGGCAGAAAAGGAAAAATCACTGGCAGAGAAGGAGAAGTTTGAACTTGAGAAAAGGAAACTCGCGTTAGAAATCAAGTCATTAGAGCAAAAGGGCAGCTACAACCAATATGTTCCATACGCTTTCTCACATCCTTTAAACTGAGCTTGAACCTGTAAAAATAATGTGTTTCCACGTTGTCAGGAGACGAGTTTGCCTTTTTGTTTTGGTAGTTGTTCCTGGTGTCCCGTTCATCATCATAAACACACCAGGAAAATCAGATATCAGTAGAACACAGCAGATGATGAATCTCATCAGTCCAGAAGACGTTTCAAATGAGTTTTCTCAAACAACATAATCATTCTGAAATAGAGAAAATGATTTTTCTGGAGCTGATTATTGAAGCTGCTAATTATCGAGACATCTCGCTTGTGTCTCATTTTTGTTGAGTTTCACATGCAGTGTACGAATCAGATGCTGGAAAGTAGGGATCGACTGATATGGATTTTTTAGGGCCGATGCCGATACAGATTTAGTTTTCATCAGCCTTAGCCGATGATCGATGCGGACTGCAGATTTTCTTGAGCCGATATTTGGAGCCGATACTACATTTGCCCCCTCAATTTACATCTTAAAAATTAGAGTCTCAATTTTAAAAAAAAGAAACATTTATTGAAAAAAGGTGAGGTAAAACAAGAACAAGTAAACAATATAGCCGCAAGCTGCAATCCGCGGGTTCTAACCTCTTTTGCCCCAAACCAGCCACCCTGACTCTCATCCCCCGCAGTCGAGGACATCGGCCGCCGTGTCTCTTAAAGATCTGTGCAACACACAGGCATGATAAGCCCCAGATTTCTTCAAATTGGGTTTTCAGCTACATGCTAATGGCATTTATGGCGCCCCCTATAGGCTGAGCTCAACATGGTTTGGTAGACAGATTAGTCCTGTTGTGAACCTACCCACCAAGTTTTGTGATGATAGGGCAAAGGGTGTAGGAATTATGGCCAATAATTCCTAAGCCCCGCCCGTTGCGACAATACATTGGTCCGTGACGGCCATGTTTTTTGACCAATCTGGCTCATTTATAGTAGAAATATGTCTTTTCATTCCCCAAAGCCGTATAACACGTTTGGTGTTGATAGAGTCAATCTCTTAAAAGTTCTATTCATTTTACTGTTTTCAACATCATGCAAATTAGCAAAAAATCTGTAATAGCGGCTTTCTTAGTGCAATAGGCTTTTTTGTAGAGGACTATCAGGAGGACATCTATGAAAAATTTCAAGTCAATAGCACTTATGGCTTGGCAGGGAGAGCCTTTCGAAGTTCACACCCTGTGTTATAGCGCCCCCATCTGACGGATCGGGATGAAATTTTCGGAGCAGCATGTGGACGTCATTTATACTCAACGTACCAAGTTTCGTGTCTCTGGGTCCTTCCAGCTCGCCATAAATGAATAAAACGCAAACAATGATGGTTAATGACGAATAGGCCACGCCCACTTTCACCAATCAACATGGCACTCATGATATTAGTTAATACTCGCCCCAAGAGCATGCATACCAAATTTGGTGGAATTCCATCAAATGGTCTTTGAGATACGCATGTGTAGCATTTATAGCGCCCCCTATAGGTTGAGCTCCACATGCTTTGGTAGGCAGATTCCCAGTACAGTTCTGAACCTACCCACCAAGTTTTGTGATGATAGGGCAAAGGGCGTATGTCTGTCCATCCTCCAAAGCCGTATACTAAATTTGGTGTTGATAGAGTCAATCTTTCAAAAGTTCTATTCATTTTACTATTTTTCACATTATGCTAATTAGCAAAAAATCTAAGTGGGCGGAGCTTCATGGTCTGATTGGCTTTTTTGTAGAGCACATGGAGCTGAACTTGTGTGTCAAATTTCAAGTCAATCTGACTTACTGTGTGAGGGGCGTGGCCTTCCCAAAAACGCATTTTAAATCCTTAATTATAGCGCCACCATCTGGCTGACGGGGCTCATATTTTAATAAAAGTTCCAATCATTGGGCCAAGTTTCAAGTTTCTGGCCCATTTCAGCTCACGGGAATTTGAGCTCAAGCGGCAGACAACAAATAATAATAATAATAAGCCGGCACAATCTTAGAAGATTGATCTAAATATTTAACAAATATTAAGAACAGGTGAGGTAGAACAGTGCTCTGTGAAATGCTGCCACACTGGATTGGTGTTCTGCTCTGCCATTTCTTGCAGCGTCTCCAGCAGCACTGAGCTGCCTGTGGACGCCCGTCTGTAAATAATGCCGGATCGGCGAACGCAGCAGCTGGCATCGGCCGATGCCGATACACTTAGAAGACGCAAAAATCGGCCGATAATATCAGCCAGGCCGATGTATCGGTCTATCACTACTGGAACACACAGAAGCTGCTAACAACAGTTACTTTCTTAATATCTTCAACTTGAATATCTTTTTCAAACTCAGCACTGACTGAACACTGTTGAAGTACTGTGTTGCTAGGCTAACAGCTGATCGGTGAGGCTAACAACTGATGGCGGGGCTACCAGCTAATCAGTGGAGAAATGTGACGTGAGTGAGTGCAACGTCCTGCAAGCAGGAATTCAAAATAAAACATAGCAGCTGAAACAGAGTAAACTAATAAAAAGTTAGTCAAACAACAACTTGCGCTCTTCCAGCATGAGACACGCTGGCGAATGACGTAGGATGTGCTGCGACGGAGAAAAAAATTAAACTGGATCGGCCCGTGGATCTTTTCATTTTTCCGATTCCCGATCCAGCTGTTTTGTCAATATCGAGGCCGACATCGGTTCTTAATATCAGATCGGTGCACCCCTAGTGTCGGCTGCCTTTAACTTCAACACACGTCGTATCACCACGTTCAGTGTTGATGATGAGTTGATGAGTCCTGAGTCTCCTTTAAACAGCCTGTTGATGTTTTATGTTTTTGTGTTTTGTCTTTTGCCAAAGTTTTCTGAAAGGGATCCAAAATCATTCTTTAAACATGTGATTGTGTGTCTGATGTGTGTGGTCGTCCAGAACAGGTCAAACACTCCTCTGTCCTCGTTCTGTTCTGACGGTCCTGTAAACTTTCTGTGGCTACTGAAGTCTGTCCTCACACAGCTGATGAGCTGTGTGTATAAAATGTAACTCTGGTTAATAATCCAGTTAATGACCAGGAGGTGTATGTTGTATTTATGCTGGTGGCAGGTTCACCTGACGTTCTGTTTACTGACATTCTGTTTACTGATGACAGTCCGTTGACCTTCCTGGACTTGTAGCAGCGTCCTGAGCAGCAGTTAATCAGGTGGATGCTGTTTTTACTGACTTGTTATCTGGATGTTTGTTGTGTGAATGAGACGATAACTTGTTGAGGCTTCACTCTGTAAATGTATATTTTATATTACGATTTATATAATGGTGTCATGTTTTTTTTTTTATTACCTTAAACACACCATTAACACAGCAATCAGTTTTAACATCTGGGGGTTTTGCACAAACATATTAAATAACTTCTATATTGGTGATTGGGTTAGATCACACACATAAAATCTTCCTGTCCGTTGCCTTTAAGTTGATATGTTTTCATGTAACCTCTTAATATAGTTTACTGATTCATTTTATTGACATATGTCTGATTGCGTATATTAAAAGGACCATTTGTACTACTAATTGTCTTACATTTACTTATTTTAATTTCAGTAAAAACATTGTCATAAAACCCCTGTTTGTATTTAAAGAAATGTGAAAATGTTCATCCCAGAGTCCAGACTGACGTCTATTATTGCTCATTTTTGTGAGTTGTGGCGATAAAAAGAACTTTATCAACTTTGTGAAACGCAATCTACAACTATATTCTGACTTGTGTGGGTCTTGTTATTAATTCGGCAAAGGTTTCTTGTTAAAACAGCTTTTTATTCATCCTTCAAACGTCATCTACAACTGTACTGACCAGACTCCCTTTAAAAAACGCTCAATTTTGTGACTTCTGGCGTTAAAGGGAACTTTATCAACTGTATGAAACGCTCAATACAACACATTCTTAACAATTGTGTGCTTCTCATTAATTCGGCAAAAGTTATCCATCACGGTCTTTCCTTATCTGTGTAAAAACAACTTTATATCCATTTGTTGAAGCGATAATCGTGTTTGTTTACATAATATGCAGCAGGGAATGAATTCATATGACTTTCCTCGTCGGATTCCGTACGTTCTGCCGTACAATGTGATGTAGGCGCGCAAGCGAATTTTAAATTGCGCCTCTACTACCGAGCCGTCCGCCTGTAAACACCTAAAGTGAAAGTAAGTTATTAGAAGTGCGTCATCCACCGAGTCAGCTCGGAGTGAGACGACGACAAGGAGTGTTTTCCTACTTTAGTGGAGGAAACAGAGAAAGTCGACAGTAAGTTGTCCTTTATGACTCCGCGCTGTGTGTTTGGGTAAAGTTAGTTCTGCTGCGCTTCTACCTGTTGAATTACAGCCGTTACAGCTCAGTTGTAGCGACCGTTAGCCTGAGCTGTAGCCGCACTGCTGCTAACTGCTGCTAACTGCTGCTAACGGTCCACAACCAGACGAACAGCTCGATGATTAGATAAAGATGAACGTTTGGAAAAGAAGCCAGTGTTCTACTTTAATATGTAACAGAGAAATCTACATTTAAAGTTGGATTATTATTGTTTTAAAGCTGTTGAGGCTACAGAGCAAAAGTAGCAGAGAGTCCTCAAAGTAAAATGGCGGCTGTGTTGTCCAGCTGAAGACCAGCAGGGTCAGAACCAGCAGGGTTAAACCCAGAGGGTCCAGGGGGGTCAGACCCAGGACATGGTACTGTATGAATACAAACACAGCTACAACCGACAGACTTCATCTTCTCTGCTGTCAGCTACAGCTCAGTCTGTATGTTAGCTAACGGTTAGCTGGAGTTTGCTAAGTAGCCACAATAACAGCAGATTAGCATTGTAGCTAGTTTCCGTAGCTGGCAGAGTTAGCAACACGACTTCTGGTGTCTGGATAAAAAGTGTCATGTAGTTGTCGCCTGAAGTTAAAGGAGCATTATGTAGTTTTTGAAGAATATGTTTAATTTAATAAAAACCTTCACAAAAAACAAAATGATGAGATTAAAAGTTCGAGTTTTGATATAATGGTAGTAATAATATAATGAGCTCTCATCAGGTTTTAATGTATTATTTGTAACTGACTTTGCACTAAAGCTAAATTAATGTAATATAAACGTTGTGCTCTTGCAGTTTGTCCTCAATAATCTCTGCCAGCAATTGAAATTAGACTGAATTATCTATACAGTTCTGAAATTTGTCATAATGTATAATTGTGTAATTTTCTCTTACTACATATACTAACCCTAACCCTAAAATATAAATTATTATTTTTAGGATTGCCATAATTTAAAGGCCATGGACACGGGAAAGCGAGTCCTCACTCGCGCTGAGCGGATCGGGTAAGAAGCAGCTGTGATATAAAACTCTCTGTATAGAGTTTGTATCAGCACATCAGGCCTTTATACTACATTGATCTGAAGTGTTCATGTTGAGTTTATAAAGCAGCTTGTTGAGGCCGGTCTCGTCTCCAGAGGGTCAAACACCAACATGCTGTCACGTCTGTAAAGGTCTCACACAGACACTGAAGACTCTCTGAAACTCGGCGGCTGTAAAGGAGCTGCAGTGTGAACCTGTTCAGCCATCATGACAAAGATCAACTCAACAAAGACGAGTCACAGTGAAACAGGGCGAAAGTAATCAGAGTACTAACTCAGTTTAACTTCAGACCAGGGTCAGCTGTTAGCACAGGGTCAGCTGTTAACTCAGGGTCAGCTGTTAGCACAGGGTCAGCTGTTAGCACAGGGTCAGCTGTTAGCTCAGGGTCAGCTGTTAGCCCAGGGTCAGCTGTTAGCACAGGGTCAGCTGTTAGCACAGAGCTAATAAGGATATTCAAGGTGAAAATGATTCTTTCTTTAATGTTTCTTATTGACGAACTAACATTTTGTCCAAAGAGCTGCTGAAGGACGTGGCAGCTCTGCGTTGGTGTTTGACGACCAGATGAGAACGTGTTGACTGTTGTTCAGCCTCACAAAGCTGCTGCATGTCTGCACACTGTAGAGTTGTTGATAGTTTCTACATCTCACTGACTGGATCATCTTCTCTCAACAGAACTGCACGGGAGTTACAGCGTGCTGAGTATTTGAGGTAATCCTGCATTTTGTTTACTTTTACATCCACATTAGAAGGTTTTACAACCTGATTCCAAAGAAGTATGGCCGAGGAGAAGAAGAAGAAGGAAACTAACTCCTCTTTGATACCTGATCAGTCAGGCATTCCTCTCATAGTGCGGTTCAGGTAAAAAGCAGCTGTGATGAAAAACTCTCTGTATAAAGTTTGAATCAGCACATCAGGCCTTTATACTACATTAATCTGAAGTGTTCATGTTGAGTTTATAAAGCAGCTTGTTGAGGACGGTCTCGTCTCCAGAGGGTCAAACTCCAACATGCTGTCACGTCTGTTAAGGTCTCACACAGACACTGAAGACTCTCTGAAACTCAGCGGCTGTAAAGGAGCTGCAGTGTGAACCTGTTCAGCCATCATGACAAAGATCAACTAAACAAAGAGGAGTCAGAGTGAAACAGGGCGAAAGTAATCAGAGTATCAATCATCAGCTGTTAGCCCAGGGTCAGCTGTTAGCCCAGGGTCAGCTGTTAGCCCAGGGTCAGCTGTTAGCACAGGGTCAGCTGTTAGCTCAGGGTCAGCTGTTAGCACAGAGTCAGCTGTTAGCACAGGGTCAGCTGTTAGCTCAGAGTCAGCTGTTAGCACAGGGTCAGCTGTTAGCACAGGGTCAGCTGTTAGCACAGGGTCAGCTGTTCGCCCAGGGTCAGCTGTTAGCACTTAGGACATGGTCAGCTGTTAGCACAGGGTCAGCTGTTAGCACAGAGTCAGCTGTTAGCCCAGGGTCAGCTGTTAGCACAGGGTTAGCTGTTAGCCCAGGGTCAGCTGTTAGCCCAGGGTCAGCTGTTAGCACAGGGTCAGCTGTTAGCACAGGGTTAGCTGTTAGCCCAGGGTCAGCTGTTAGCACAGAGTCAGCTGTTACCCCAGGGTCAGCTGTTAGCCCAGGGTCAGCTGTTAGCACAGAGTCAGCTGTTAGCACAGGGTCAGCTGTTAGCCCAGGGTCAGCTGTTAGCACAGGGTCAGCTGTTAGCACGGAGCTAATAAGGATATTCAGGATGAAAAGTCCTGATGATTCTTTCTTTAATGTTTCTTATTGACAAACGAACATTTTGTCCAAAGAGCTGCTGAAGGACGTGGCAGCTCTGCGTTGGTGTTTGACGACCAGATGAGAACGTGTTGACTGTTGTTCAGCCTCACAAAGCTGCTGCATGTCTGCACACTGTAGAGTAGAGGTGGGTGCAATTCATCGATGTGGCGATGCATCACGATGCCTCACGTGACGATTTGGCATCGATTAATTAACGTCGATGCTTTGCCGCAAGACCGGGACAAAAACCACGTAACCGTAACCTTAGCGCGTGCCGCCCGGACTGTTTAGTGAGTGGGACCACAACAAACGTAGCAGTTACGAGCATAGAAATAATATACGTAGACGCCTCATTGAGCGTTGGACCGTACGTCGACGTCGCCGCCATATTGGAGGAGGCAGCTCCTCCCCGTGAACTAATACAAGTCAATGGAGGGAACTTTATAAAGCTGCTTCTACAAAGTGCTATAAGTTAATGTCGCTCATTTACACATTCACACACGTACGGATATATTCAGGAAACGGCGGGGAAACCAAAAACAACGTTTGTAACGTTCTCTGAAGATTATAAACGTGAACCACTCCTCATGTGTTCAGTATACAGGTCGACACCAAACCATTTTATAATGTTTTTATGAGTGTTTACAGCTGCTAATGTATGTAATGCTGTTACTATGGTGATACATTACAGTTAAATATTGAATCTGTGTCTATAATAACCACATCCTGACATGTAAATGGCATATGTCTAAATAAAAAACACCAACGTCGTTTTTATAAATACAGTATTTTTTTGATGATCCTCGCTCCCGCGATAACTTAATGTCATGTGAGATCGGATGCGGAGCAGACACCATCCAGGTCATCGTGGACACATTTTAACCAGCATGCATCACGATTTAGGCAGCGCTGCGTGATCTTTATTGACAGGTTGTCACTCTCTACAGCCAATGGTGTCGTTAACAGCGTGTGCTGCCTGACCAATGACAGTGTAGTGACCCACACAGGGCGGGAGCTAAACACGGAGCGGCGCTAACGTTTAGCTGCTTAGCTAGCAAGGACTCGTCGCGCTGCTACGTTACCAATTAGTTTATGAGTTTAGTCAACACGTGAGAACTCGTCTGACACAGAGAGTCTCCTGTTGTGTGCTACATGTGTGAAATAACAACTATAGTCTGGACTTTGTCTGCAGTGTATCTGTGTAAACGGCTTCATTCAGCGTCTCTCCCTCCCCTCTGGCACCGTGAGTTACCATGGTTACAGCAACGCCCTGAAACTTTATAATGATCAATAACAAGTCTTTGGTTAATTTGACTGAACACAATCATGAATGTAGCCTGATTGTAGCTCAGTTCTTAAATCTAGTATTATAACATATAGAACAGATGTAAAGCCTCAGAGCTTCTTTGATTATTAACAGTATGTTAGTGATCACATAAAGGTGATAACTCACCATCAGACTGACAGGCTGCAAAAGTTGCTGTTTGTATGATGTATTTTTCTGTTAAACGATAAGAGGCTCACTTTAACAATATTATTATTAATAATAATTAATGATGATAATGATGATGAGAAGAAGTAGAAAAATAGCTTGCTGAAAAGTTCTGTAGATGATTGATTATTTGAAAGAGTAAAAGCTTGGGGGGCAAAAAAAGGTACAGTTTGATTTCCTAGATTGAAAATTACATTGAAAAGATAAAACACATTTTACGTGTGAATAGAACAGCTGTTCAGATCTTCCTCCTGTAAAACACTGTTGGTCAAATATTTTAACTTGATGTCTGCACTAGAGAACGTGGTGTGGGGTGAAGCTGTAAATCTTACCTTATTTTTTTTAGCACGTTTAGACTGAATAAGTTGAATTATTTAATTTTGAAGAATGCACTTTTGTTCCCTATGGCAGCTTTTTGAGTTAATTGATAGGCTATTTATTTACAAATGTAGCCACAGATGAAGACAAAATCAATCTTGTATGGAAAAAAGCATTAAAAATAGCAATAATCAAAGAATCGTGGCACAAATAATCGAATCGACAACCGTTATAATCGAAGAATCGAAGCTCCATAATCGTAATCGAATCGAAGCGTGAGGTACCCTTGTTGGAACACCCCTACTGTAGAGTTGTTGAGTAGTTTCTACATCTCACTGACTGGATCATCTTCTCTCAACAGAACTCAACAGGGTCGCATGTTACAGCTTAAGGAGATTCAGATAATCCTGCATTTTGTTTACTTCTATATTCACATTAGAAGGTTTTACAACTGATTCTAAAAAAGTATGACGCTGTAAAACATTAATAAAAACAGAATACAATCATTTACAAACTGTGTTCACCAACAATAGTTTAATTTACTTTCTGTTTAATTAGTTTCACACAGCGTCCCATCTTCTTTAGAATCAGTGTTACAGATGTGATCTTAGTTGATGAAGAAGTTTCACATGATTAAAATCTGTTTTCTGTTTTCAGACAGAGACAAGCTCTCTTTGCTGCCTCTAAGAAGAAGAGGAGTCCACCAAGGTAACTGACTTCAGTGTGTTCAGTAACATACAGAAAGCCTCTGACATGTGAAGGTACTGAGGTGAGTTATCTGTACAGAGATGCTGATGAAACCACTTGTGACTGAGGTTCCTTCATGTTGTCTGTGGACCTGCAGAGTTTCAGCCTGAATAAAGAGACGCTTCACATCTCAGACAGACTGACAGTCAGAAATTACATCAACACTGAATGTTTCAGTGAACTAGTGATGCAGCGTTCTTCATGAGAACCTCACAGACTGATGAATAACTCACACATTAAACATTTTTCTTCTTTCTTTCAGTAATGAATCTCCCAGTGTTTATTCTCCGAAGACACGAAGGTAATTCTATCAAACCTTTCTGTAAAATATAATGAGTCACTTGAGTTAAGGTGGTTTTTAATAATGATGGAATGAGAATGTTTAATTCTTATGAACATGTGCAAATGTTTTGGTTTTCTGCTTTCTTTTTTTTCATACTTTTCAAAGTAAATGTAAAAGTGACTTGAAACATTTAAAACTGGCTCCAGAACTGAAACATACAGACCTCTGATCAACAACACCAGGGTTACTGATGTAACTACGGTTCTATGAACCCTGGATGACCTCTGAGGCAGAGCTGCACTCTGGATATCTTCAGTCTCTCTCACAAAGGTCATGAGCTCCTGCTCAGGAGGAACTTCTGGTGTCAGCTGTGTTCTCTTTTCTCTCCCTGTTTAGTGCATCGCTCTGTATCGTACCTCCCAATGACTGTGTGAAGAGTGACTCACCTGACTCTGATCTTCAGAAGACACCAAGGTAATTTGATTCAATGCTTTCTGTAAAATAAACGATGTATCCTGCATGTAGAAGCATAATGGTTAATCAGAGAATCAAAGTGGCTGCAGTTCAAACATTATGTACATCTCAGGTTAGATTAGATTAAAGTGAAGTCCTCATGTTTCTGTCATACAGTTTGACAAACTGAACTTCCTGTTTAATGACGCTGCAGCACACAGAGAGTCGTCGTCTCTTCCTGTTTCCACCATGTGGCGCTGAGAACTCTTCATATCTGCTCGTTACATAAAGAAAGTGTTAATGAGACGATGCTGAGCCCATGTAGGTAGACACTTATTTTCCATTGTAAATTAAAATAAGCAATTTAATAAAAGTGGCATTGCTTACCTTCAAATAGATGTATTTCATAAAAGACCAGGGAATCCAAAGTATTTTTGTTTCTTTATGGCACGGGAAAGAAAATGGAAGACAAATGTATCATTTCAGATTAAATGTCAATGTGTTTATTGCTTTTCCAATAGACACAGTTAGACAAAAAGATATTGTATACAGTGTCGGAGTTGTCGGACATGTTGTTGTTGTTCTTGTAGTTTTTCCCTCAGATACGCTGAAGTGAGAATCTCACATTGACCGTTAAACTTTTATGATAGTTGAGAGATGCTCTGCAGAACTGGCAGCAAAGCTTTAGTCAACCGACACATAACTGTAACTCGAGCCATCAACCGGTTAATGGTAAATTTAAATCAATACAGGAGTCTGTGGATCGATCTAGTCGCGTCTTTAACGTTAAAACCTGTTACGGATTCGTATCAGTGAATCTTTACATGTTTTGTAATGTTTCTGGAGACGTTGTAAAGTAATTGCAGAAGAATAAATCCATCAATTTTCAATTTTTTTTTATTGTTGTTGTAACTTTGTTGCATTTTAAAGACAGATTCATGAGCGTTGTTAATTACTGCTGGACCAGTGGTGATCTTATAGGACGGGCCATTACTGTCCATAACAGCTTCTATCTGATGTTTTACACCAGCTGCTGTTGATTTACAGTAAATCTATAATAAAAATAAGACATGCAAAACTGACCAGACGCTTTTAACCACCTTTTTGTCTCTCTAGTGAACCGTTATGGGAAACTGAATCCACAGATTCCGGTGTCTCTATGAAGAGCGCTTCATCCATGTCTGACCCGCCCAGCTTTAATCTTCACAGGAAACACAGGTAACATAATTCAGTGCTTTGTGTAAAACATACGAATTATCTTGAAACTTACAGCAGATGAATGTTTTCTGAGGTCAGACTGAGTGTGTGTCTTGTCGGTCACTCTGCAGCTGTGCAGTGTGTGAGGAGGCTCTGAAGGATCCAGTCCTTTTACCCTGTGGACACTGGTCCTGTAAAAAGTGCTCCAACTCATTCTGGGACGAGTACGGTTTAACAGCTGACGACCCCTGCAAGAAGTGTGGCAGGAGATCCGAAAGAGAGAAGAGAGATCAGGATCTCCGTTCTGTTCTGCTGGAGAAGACGATCAAGAGAGTGGAGACGGAGACGGAGAGGTTACAGGCAGAAAAGGAGACATTTCAGGCAGAAAAGCAGAAGTTTCAGGCAGAAAAGGAGAAGTTTGAACTTGAGAAAAGGAAACTCGCTCTAGAAATCCAGTCATTGGAGCTAAATGGCAAATGCACAAACTATGATCAGGGTGTTGTGTATCCAAAAGTAAGAATCCCATACTTCTAAATACATTGATTAACAAACATTGATGAGTTGATAGGAAGTCCTGAGTCTCCTTTAAACAGTTTGTTGTTGATGATTTATGTTTTATGAAACTTTCATCTTTTGCAAAAATTGTCTGAATCCAAAAGTCATTTCTTTAATCCTGATGTGTGGTCGTCCAGAACAGGTCAAACAGTCCTCTGTCCTGGTTCTGTTCTGACGGTCCTGTAAACTTTCTGTGGATACTGAAGTCTGTCCTCACACAGCTGATGAGCTCGGATACACGAGCCTGTAATTAATGTAGCTCAGGTTAATAATCCGGTTAATGAGCAGGAAGTGTGTTTTTGATGTTTTAACCTTCCTGGACTTGTAGCAGCGTCCTGACTGGAGCTGCTGTCCCAAACGATTATTTTTCAAACGATTAGTGTTGCGAATATTTTTTTGATTAGTCGATTAATCTAATGCTTAAATTAAGATTGAAAAAATGAAATATTCCGACACTTTTGAAGACCGTGTGACTGATTTATTTGCTATTTGTTGCTCCTCGGTGCTCGCGCTGCTGTTGTTGATTGAATTCTTCTTCTTCTGTTTTAAACTATGTAGTCTACAGTGGTTGGCGACGAGCGTTCTGCTGCGTTACTGCCACCACTGGACTGGAGAGGGACAAGAGTTCATCTAGTAGCCAAACATGTCACATTGTTTTTATTACCTTAAACTGTTAAGATGTATTATTTTTCCTGTGAATTAAGTGCCTGACTGCTATGATATAATCACTGTGCAGTAACAAACTGTATAATTAAGAGTTGCTGTTGACAGATATGATCTAAGCAAACATCAGCTCCACGTTATGAAGGGTCGATACGTTGCAGAGATCTGCCAGGATAAAAGACAGTACGGAGGGAGCACGACGGCCTGAGGAGGCTGAGATGATGAACATGTTGTTGTGTTGCTTTGCTTTGATGCTCTGACGCCTTCAAAGGAAAAACATTTACACAAAACAAGAGGTAGCAGACAGAAGGTGTCTGATTAAAATACTCAGTTCTGCAGAGAGTTTAATCTTATCTGGACCCAGAACAGATCGTATAAAGAATGATGGTAGAAGTCAGAGAGCTGTCGTCACTGATGGAAGGAATCGTGTTGCTGAGACCAGCCAATGAGGGGAGAGCTGAGTCTGAACCACGGCTCTGATTAACCAATGAGACGATAAACTCTCTCAGCTAATTGTATGTGATGCATTGGTGAAGAGAAGTCAGTTTCTGGGCGATTGTTGCAGATTAACAGCAACTTCTGCTGCCTGAGATTTGTCCTTGATAGATCAAGCTTTGTTTAATGATACAATTCTAAATAAATATATAAAACTGTACGTCGTGGTTCGTCTTCTCTCAAATAAACAAATACATCTGACAAAACACACAATTAACACAACGTTCAGTTTTAACATCTGAGGGTTTTTGCACAAACATATTAAGTAACTTATATGTTGGTGATTGTCAATCCTGATCAATTCTTTAAGTTGATGTGGTTCTGATTTTCTTTCTCTGTGTTTTCATGTAACCTCTTAACATCATCAACCTGTTTACTGATTCATTTTATTGACATAAGTCTAATTTTCTCATGTTAAAGGATCATTTGTTCCACTGATTCTTACATGTACTGACTTTAACTTCAATAAAAATTGCTGAAAAAAATCCTGTTTGTATTTATTTTAAACACACACACCAAAAAGACAAATCTGTTCGCTGTGTGAAGAAAACTTAACATAATTGAACCTACAAGCTACATTTCCTCATTAAATAAATATTAGTGCATCCAGGTTCAATGTACCAGTCCAGTTACAGATGTGTGTGTATGTATGTATGAAGTCACTTAACTAATTATCAGCATGATTAATCATTTAGTCTTAACAGTTTTTAAAAGAAATCTAAAAATGTAAATGTTCATCACAGACTCCCAGAGTGCAGACAGACTTATTGCTCAATTTTGTGAGTTGTGGTGTTAAAAATAACATTATCAACTTTGTGAAGTGAAATCTACAACAGATTCTGACTTGTGTGGGTCTTGTTATTAATTCGGCAAAGGTTTCTTGTTAAAACAGCTTTTTATTCATCCTTCAAACGTCATCTACAACTGTACTGACGTCAGTAGATGACGTCCCCAGAATCCCTTTAAAATACGCTCAATTTTGTGACTTCTGGCGTTAGGAGGAACTTTATCAACTGTGTGAAACACTGACTAAAACAAATTCTCTACAATTGTGTACTTCTTATTAATTCGGCAAAAGTTATACATCACGGTCTTTCCTTATTTTTGTAAAAACAACAACTTTATATCCGTTTGTTGAAGCGGTAATCGTGTTTGTTTGCATATGGAGCGAGGAATGAATTTCCTGGTCGGATCCGTACGCTTTACCGTACAAGGCGATGTAGGCGCGCAAGCGAATTTTAAATGGCGCCTCTACAACCTACCTGTCCACCTGGACAACACCTTGGCTAAAGTGAAACTAAGTTATTATAAGTGCGTCATCCACCGTTTCCGCTCAGTGTGAGACGACGACGAGGAGTATTTTCCTACTTTAGTGGAGGAAACAGAGAAAGTCTACAGTAAGTTGTCCTTTATGACTCCGCGCTGTGTGTTTGGGTAAAGTTAGTTCTGCTGCGCTTCTACCTGTTGAATTACAGCCGTTACAGCTCAGTTGTATCGACGATTTCAACTTTTTATCCGATAATTATGACTTTGGCTCTGAGCTCTCGTCAGGTTTATGCATTTCTTGTAACTTACTTTGGACAGAAGCTAAATGAATGTAATGTAAATGTTGTGCTCTTGCAGGTTGTCCTCAATAATTAATGCTGTTGAAATTAGCCCTCTGATAGTACTTTTTTAAAAAAGTATTATTATTTTTAGAGGACATGGCCGAGAAGAAGAAGCAGCAAACCAGCTCCTCCTCTTTGATACCTGTCGACACTCTGGCTAACTCGATCACGTAAGAAGCAGCTATGATGAAAAACTCTCTGTATAAAATTTGTATCAGCACATCAGGCCTTTATACTACATTAATCTGAAGTGTTCATGTTGAGTTTATAAAGCAGCTTGTTGAGGCCGGTCTCGTCTCCAGAGGTTCAAACTCCAACATGCTGTCACGTCTGTAAAGGCTTCTCATATAGAAACTGGCCCTTTTTACAAAGCGTCTCCGCATTATCTCCGAAGCGGTGGTTCGCCAATTCTCCGCCTTCACTTGTGTAATTCACACAGAAAGCCGGCGCTGCGGCTCCTAAAGAGGCGTGACGGTACACGTCATGATGATGACGTCGGTGTTTCCCCAGGTGTTCCCCCTGTTAGTCCAAACCCCCGGACAGTTTATAATCATATGGATGCTGTTATAATGTGTTGTGATTGAGATCCTGACCCACCAAACATCCTGGAAAGTGACGGAGTGAAGTTTTACGTGCTAAATTACATAATTATACATAATCACCATCAGTAAACTGGACGCTGTCTGACTCTGTCACTCACGGACGGAGGCTGTTTTCTGGGGGAAAGTTCCCTGAAGTCTCGGTCAGGGGAGCTGACGGTAGCGGTGATTTATTTTCGTCACAAACACTCGGTGAGTTAAAGTTTTTTTTGCCGGTGACAGATGCTGTTTTTGGAGCAGAAATGTGGAGGAGTCGAATAGGACAGGTGAAGGACGGACGCTTCTCCACGTACAGCTGCGGTATTTGTTTTCCTCATATAAGTTGCCAACGACAGTTACAGTTACTACTACTCTTGTTCGGTCCTGTAACGTTGCTTTGTGGGACATTTCTCTGTATTTAGTTGAGTGAGGGACCTTTGCAGTTATCAGACTGTCAGACCAACACGCCCTCGCTCTGCACCTCCGGATTATCCGTTCACACTGGGACGACTCACCAATAGTGCGGCCCTGATACTAGAGGTGGGTGTAATTGCATCGGGATGCCTCACGTGACGATTTGGCATCGATTAATTAACGGCGATGCTTTGCCGCAAGACCGGTACAAAAAACACGTAACCGGAACCTTAGCGCGCGCCGCCCGGACTGTTTAGTGAGTGGGACCACAACAAACGGAGCAGTAACGTTAGTTTCGGTTAGTGGTGCGCACCATGGAGCCGCGCTACAAACTCTCTCACTGATGAGTGTGAGTGCCACTCTGCTCTACTGTGTTTGTGTTGTGTTCACCTCACTGTACTGAAGCTCCAGACTGAATAAGTTCACATGGATTAAAGTTCTCCGTCGCTAGGACGGATTTCCGTCATTCAAACTTCAGGGAGGCGACTTATGAGATCAATGTAGATCGGAAGGAGAGCAAGTGTTGGCTGATTTTTATTGACAGATTGTCACACTCTACAGCCAATGGTGTCGTTAACAGCGTGTGCTGCCTGACCAATGACAGTGCAGTGACCCACACAGGGCGGGATCTAAACACGGAGCGGCGCTAACGTTTAGCTGCTTAGCTAGCAA
>CAEMYA010000180.1:43205-74302 GCA_903131615.1 Diplodus sargus | reverse complement strand
GGAGGAGGAGAAGGAGGAGGAGAAGGAGTGGAAGGAGGAGAAGGAGTGGAGGGAGGAGAAGGAGTGGAAGGAGGAGAAGGAGTGGAGGAAGGAGAATAAGCAAACTAACTCCATCTCTTCTAAACCTCAGAAGCAGATCAGGTAAGAAGCAGCTGTGATGAAAAACTCTCTGTATAAAGTTTGTATCAGCACAGGCCTTTATACTACATTATGACACGGCTCTTCTCACTGCTGCAGAACGCTCCATTCACTTGAATGAAGCTTCCCAACGTTCGGCGGTCTGTTATTTTCGTATAACAGACCGCTGCTAAGCATATCTGACCGTCGTCAAGGAAAGTGGCCTTTTTGCCTTTGATTCACTTATTTCGTATCACTCCGCGCTCTAAAATCTTTGCTCCGCAAGCGGTCCGGTCACGTATCACCGCAGCGTCTTCGGTTGCTAAGCGACGTCAGCTGATATGTAGTCTACTTCATATCGGAAAAAAACTGCTCCTATGCCACTAGTACGGATGAGTTTCACATTAACTTTCAATATTTTTGGTAAATACAGTGATTTCGAGTCTTGGCAAAAGGCTGAGTTGTCGTCACCGGTCAAGGAAAGAAAAAGAGAGGAAAGCAGCCAAGAGGGAGAAGCAAAACGGCGTCGGTTTGGAGAACTATTTCTCTGCTGAAAAACACTGTGAACGGTAACAAATAAATTGTAAAAAGACACACTGTGTGATGTTGTTTTTCTTGTTGGCAAGTAGCCGTGTAATAAGCGGGATAATGTATAGAACAGCGGTCATTATCGGGAAAATAAGTCCCGACAGGACGAACCGGACCCCGACGCGAAGCGGAGCGTCCTGTCGTCCTGTCGCGTCGGGGTCCGGTTCGTCCTGTCGGGACTTATTTTCCCGATAATGACCGCTGTTCTATACATTATCCCTTACATAATCTGAAGTGTTCATGTTGAGTTTATAAAGCAGCTTGTTGAGGCCAGTCTCGTCTCGTCTCTCAGGATGAGTAGGAATGCAGTGTTGATCATGTAGATAAAAGTTATCTTGGGGTCAGCTGCTGGCACAGTTTTAAGGATGTTCAGTGTGAAAGGCTGTTTTGTGGGGTTGTGCATCTCTCCCTCATAAGACGATTCAATGTGCATCTAGATAGCTGGGCTACGATACGATTCAGCGACGATACATTTTAAATATGGAACGATTTGGTGCAATTCGATACGATACAATGCAATCTGATACAGTTCTTCACATTTGTTTAATGTAGACACTTATTTTCCATTATATACTACAATAAGCAATTCAATAAAAGTGGCATTGCTTACCTTCAAATAGATATATTTCATAAAAGACCAGGAAATCCAAAGTATTTTTGTTTCTTTATGGCACGGGAAAGAAAATGGAAGACAAATGTATCATTTCAGATTAAATGTCAATGTGTTTATTGCTTTTCCAGTAGACACAGTTGGACAAAAAGATATTGTATACAGTGTCGGAGTTGTTGGACATGTTGTTGTTCTTGTAGTTTTTCCCTCAGATACGCTGAAATGAGAATCTCACATTGACCGTTAAACTTTTATGACAGTTGAGAGATGCTCTGCAGAATTGGCAGCAAAGCTTTAGTCCACCGACACATAACTGTAACTCAGGCCATCAACCGGTTAATGGTAAATTTAAATCAATACAGGAGTCTGCGTATCCATCTAGTTGCGTCTTTAACGTTAAAACCGGTTACCGATTCGTATCAGTGAATATTTACATGTTTTGTAATGTTTCTGGAGACTTTGTGAAGTAAATCCAGAAAAATAAATCCATCAATTAAAATTTTTTTTTTATTGTTGTTGTTACTCTGTTGCATTTTAAAGACAAGTTCACAAGCGTTGTTAATTACTGCTGGACCAGTGGTGATCTTATAGGACGGGCCATTACTGTCCATAACAGCTTCTATCTGATGTTTACACCAGCTGCTGTTGGTTTACAGTAAATCTATAATAAAAATAAGACATGCAAAACTAACCAGACGCTTTTAACCACCTTTTTTTTTCTCTCTCTAGTGAATCGTTATGGGAAACTGACTCCACAGATTCTGGTGTCTCTATGAGGAGCGCTTCATCCATGTCTAACCCGCCCAACTTTAATCTTCACAGGAAACACAGGTAATATAATTCAGTGCTTTCTGTAAAATATATGAAGTATCTTTAATCTAACAGCAGATGAATGTTAGTTTGCTGAGGCCAGACTGAGTGTGTGTCTTGTCGGTCACTCTGCAGCTGTGCAGTGTGTGAGGAGGCTCTGAAGGATCCAGTCCTTTTACCCTGTGGACACCGGACCTGTACAGAGTGCTCAGACTCAGTCTGGGACGAGTACGGTTCAACAGCTGACTACTCCTGCAAGAAGTGTGGAAGGAGATCCGAAAGAGAGAAGAGAGATCAGGATCTCCGTTCTGTTCTGCTGGAGAAGACGATCAAGAGAGTGGAGATGGAGACGGAGAGGTTACAGGCAGAAAAGGAGAAATCACAGGCAGAAAAGGAGAAGATTGAACTTGAAAAAAGGAAACTTGCTCTAGAAATCCAGTCATTGGAGCAAAAGGGCAGCTACAACACATATGTTCCATCCTCTTTCCCACATACTAAAACTAACTTGAACCTGCAAAAATCATGTTTCCATGTTGTTGATGATGAGTCTGCCTTTTTTATTTTGTAGTTTTTTTCGCCGTTTCCCGTATAAAGCAGCAGATGATAAACCTCATCAGTCCAGAAGACGTTTCAAATGAGTTTTCAATATTCAACAAAAACAACCCAAACATAATTCTGAAATAGACAAATGATTTTTCTGGAGATGATAGTTGAAGCTCCTAATTATCGAGACATGTTGCTTGTTTCTCATGTTTGTTGAGTTTCACATGCAGAGAACGAATCAGAAGCTGGAAAGTAATAATATCATACATAATATCTTTAACTTCAGTCTTTTTTTGTGTTGCTTATATGAAGACAGATATGAAAATATTAACGTATCGGCTGCCTTTAACTTCAACATGCGTCATCTCATCTTGTTCAACAGTGATGATGAGTTGATGAGAAGTCCTGAGTTTCCTTAAAACAGTCTGTTGATGTTTTAGGAAACTTTTGTCTTTTGCCAAGTTTGAGTCCAAAATCATTCTTTAAATATGTGAGTGTGGTTCTGATGTGTGGTCGTCCAGAACAGGTCAAACAGTCCTCTGTCCTGCTTCTGTTCTGACGGTCCTGTAAGCTTTTATGTGGATACTGAAGTCTGTCCTCAGACAGCTGATAAGCTCGGATACAAGAGCCTGTAATTAATGTAACTCAGGTTAATAATCTGGTTAATGAGCAGGAAGTGTGTTTTGATGTTTTGACCTTCCTGGACTTGTAGCAGCATCATGACTAGAGCTGCTGTCCCAAACAGTTATTTTTCAAACGATTAATCTCGCGAATACTTATGATTAGTCAACTAATCTAACGATTAATTTACATTCCCACACTTTTGAAGACGGTGTGCATGATTTTTTTAGCTATGTGTTGCTCCTCGGTGCTCGCGCTGCTGTTGCTGATTGAATTCTTCTTCTTCTGTTTTAAACTATGGAGTCTACAGTGGTTGGTGACAAGCATTCTGCTGCATTACCGCCACCACTGGACTGGAGATGGACAAGAGTTCATCTAGTAGCCTTGTTGTTTGTACAGACCTAAAAGAAATGGACGAATAGACTGAGATGATTTCAGTAGGAGGGCACACAGTTGGCCTCTGCTGTATGCTAGAGTCTTGTCTGAACAGTACGGTTATTTCCTTACAGTGCAACCAGAGACATAATTATGTCAGTGTTAGCTTCCCTACAGCCGGACATGCTAATAATTCTTCTTACAGGAACTGAACGTTACATACAAGGTAGTTGAGACTGTTTTGCCTTGTATGTGTTGTTTATGTAGAAAATCAGAAGTTGCGTGTCGGCACAAGACACATGTTATGTTAAGTTATGGGATTTAAAAAAAAAAATCCCAAATGACAGGGGCGAGTGAAGGGTTGATATTCTCAGACTCTGCGGGTCCTACCACCTCTGGATATTCATGCCGATGTATATACGTCCCAGCACTAATCCTGGTGGCTGCTGTTTTTATCGACATTTTATCTGGATGTTTGTTACATGAAGGAGACGATAACTTGTTGAGGCTTCACTCTGTAAATATATATTTTATATTATGATTTATATATTGATGTCATGTTGTTTTTATTACCTTAAACTGTTAAGATGTATTATTTTTCCTGTGAATTAAGTGCCTGACTGCTGTGATATAATCACCAAGCAATAACAAACTATTTTTAAGAGTTGCACTTATCTTGCTGATAGATAGGATTGAAGACAAACATCAGCTCCACGTTCTGAAGGGTCGATAGGTTGCAGAGATCTGCCAGGATAAAAGAAAGTACGGAGGGAGCACGACGGCCTGAGGAGGCTGAGATGATGAACATGTTGTTGTGTTGCTTTGCTTTGATGCTCTGACGCCTTTCAAAGGAAAAACATTTACACAAAACAAGAAGTAGCAGACAGAAGGTGTCTGATTAAAATACTCAATATATTTCTGATTTTCTCTCTCTATGTTTTCATGTAACCTTTTAACATCATTAATCACTTTACTGATCCATTTAATTGACATTCTTCTCATGTTTAAAGGATAATTTGTTCCACTGATTCTTACATTTACTGACTTAACTTCAATAAAAACATTGTCATAAAAATCCTGTTTGTATTTATTTTAAACACACCAACAAGACAAATCTGTTAGCTGTGTGAAGAAAACTTAACATAACTGAAGCTACAATTGAAGCTCGTCGGATTCCGTACGCTTTACCGTACTAGACGAGGTAGGCGCAAGCGAATTTTAAACTGCGCCTCTACTACCGACCCGTCCGCCTGTAAACACCTAAAGTGAAAGCAAGTTTTCAGAAGTGCGTCATCCACCGAGTCAGCTCGGTGTGAGACGACGACGAGGAGTATTTTAGTGGAGGAAACAGAGAAAGTCGACAGTAAGTTGTCCTTTATGACTCCGCGCTGTGTGTTCAGGTAAAGTTAGTTCTGCTGCGCTTCTACCTGTTGAATTACAGCCGTTACAGCTCAGTTGTAGCGACCGTTAGCCTGAGCTGTAGCTAACTGCTGCTAACTGCTGCTAACTGCTGCTAACGGTCCACAACAAGACGAACAGCTCGATGATTAGATAAAGATGAACGTTTGGAAAAGAAGCCAGTGTTCTACTTTAATATGTAACAGAGAAATCTACATTTAAAGTTGGATTATTACTGTTTTAAAGCTGTTGAGGCTACAGAGCAAAAGTAGCAGAGAGTCCTCAAAGTAAAATGTGCAGCTGTGGCCTCAAGGTCAAGTCACATTTATGAACCCACGGGGGGAAATTAAGTTGCAGCCAGATATTAACAAACACACAACCAGCGACACAACACACAAGATGATAAATAGCAATGGAGACACATAACAACACAGACAGACAGAGTCCAGGACATGGAATAAAACACAGAGCAGGATCACAACACGGAGAGGACAAGATGAACAACTGTCCAGTGTGCAGTAGTGACATCATCAGAACAAAAGAGCTGTTGGACCTTCTCATGGATCCTCTGCATCAGTCTGGAAACATGATTATTATCCAGCACAGGAGCAGTTTGTAGTTTTTCAAGAATTGTTTAAACTCAGAATTGTTATATTTACAGTGTTAATGCAATAAATGAATAAACGAGCTGTTCTCAGAGGAAAATAAGTCCCAGAACAGTTTGAAGATAGAAGGTGGCAGGGTCCGCCACATGTAAACACAGTAAAACACTATACATTGTGTTGTTCTTTAAAGGAGAACTTCGGTCAATTTCAACATCAGCTTTATTGCTCAAGCTACCCTTGACTTGCCAGTACCGAAAACGCGAACACTTTTGGTCCACCCCTTACAGGGCTCCTTGAACGGAGAGTTAGCATTGACAGCTAACATCGTGGGGTAACAACTTTACACTGTGTTTTAAACATCTTCTCATGCTCCAAATATCACCCCAAAAGCTATGCAGCATCAGCAGACACCTTACAACACAGCACTGTAGTGTGTATGGCTCAAAATGAATAAAAAAGTGGTTAAAACAGCGTGTTTGTGCAAACAGCTACTTACCGTTTGTTTACATTTCGTCTTCCCGAAGTCCAAACTAGTCAATCCGTCGAGCGTGCGCTGACTCCCTCACTGGCAGACGGAAACTTTTGCAGACAGAAACGTATTCCAGCATTTTCGTTTTTCTGTTCATGTCCGTGTTACAGCCTGTTATGAGCCATGAGCCTTACAATAGCCTGTCATGAGTCTACTTGCTCTGCACTGAGAGCTAACGTTAGCTTGGCTGCGCATGATCGTAGCTCGTACAGAGAGGGGACTCGTCAGTGGCGATCGAAGCTGTTTCCGAAATAGTCACGATGGAGAGCTTGTCTGATATTGAAGTGGAAGACATCGATGACGAACCTTTTGAATTAGACGGTAGACCATATTTGTTTGAACCGGAGTATACAGATAAGGAGTTACTTGCATTATAGAACGAAAGAGCTCTGCTATCCTCTCTGCAAGATGAAAATGGCTAGTGCAAGGAAACCAGAAGCGTTTGTGTGGACCGATAATGAGGTCAAACTGCTGCTGCGACTCACACTCAACTACAAGGCGAGTAAGTTGCAAGAAACACGAGCACAAGCAGTAGTCCGCCGTTGTTGTTGTTGTTTTTTCTGAGACGTCGCGGGGTTCAGAGGTCAGAGGCAAGAGGTCGAGGGGCGGGGCGATGACGTCATCGTTTCGTATGCGGATTTGCTGTCCACAAGACAACACAAGGGCTGCGTTTACAGATGTTTCCACCCTGAGACCTGGTTTCAAAAAAGTGCGTTTTCAGGATCCATGTGGACGATCAGCCAAAACGATGCAACACATGTGCGTTTCCACAAAAGAGCGTTTCGTCTGGAGGGCCTCTTAGTGCAGAGCGAATAGACTCATGACAGGCTGTAGCATGGACATGGACATGGACAGAAAAACAAAAATGCTGGAATATGTTTCTGTCTGCAAAAGTTTCCGTCTGCCAGTGAGGGAGTCAGCGCACGCTCGACGGATCGACTAGTTTGGACTACGGGAAGACGGGATGTAAACAAACGGTAAGTAGCTGCTTGCACAAACACGCTGTTTTAACCACTTTTTTATTCATTTTGAGCCATACACACTACAGTGCTGTGTTGTAAGGTGTCTGCTGATGTTGCATAGCTTTTGGGGTGATATTTGGAGCATGTTAAGATGTTTAAAACACAGTGTAAAGTTCTTGCCCCAGCTGTTAGCTGTCAATGCTAACTCTCCGTTCAAGCAGCCCTGTAAGGGGTGGACCAAAAGTGTTCGCGTTTTCGGTACTGGCAAGTCAAGGGTAGCTTGAGCAATAAAGCTGATGTTGAAATTGACCGAAGTTCTCCTTTAATGTTATTGTGTTTATTCAGTTTATACATTCATGAAAAGAGTTGGATTATTTAAAATCAGTCAGCGAAGATCTTTTTCTTCTGAGTTTAATTTATTCCCCAAAACTACAAAGTAGTTTATTTTGTAGTGTATTTTGACCTAATAAATATTTGAAATATTAACATTTTCTTCTTCAAAACTACAAAGTAGTTTATTTTGTAGTGTATTTTGACCTAATAAATATTTGAAATATTAACATTTTCTTCTTCAAAACTACAAAGTGCCCCTTCAGAAAGCATTTTGTACCAGAAGTAAAGTCTCTCATTTCATAATTTCAGTGTTTTATCCCATAATTATGACTTTGGCTCTGAGCTCTCATCAGGTTTGAATGTATTTCTTGTAACTCACTTTGCACTAAAGCTAAATGAATATAATGTAAACGTTGTGCTCCTGCAGATTGTCCTCAATAATCTCTGCCAACAATTTAAATTAGCCCCAATTATCGACACAACTATGAAATTTCTCATTTACAAGCCCTCGGATATTTTTTTTATTATTATTTTTAGTGGAAATGGCCGAGAAGGAGAAGAAGCAGCAAACTAACTCCGTCTCTTTTGAACCTCAGAAGCAGATCAGGTAAGAAGCAGCTGTGATGAAAAACTCTCTGTATAAAGTTTGTATCAGCACATCAGGCCTTTATAGAGTGGCGAAGTCCCACCCTTCCATTTCCGGTACATGGGACCTCAGACGCAAATTATTATAAACGAGAGTCAATGGAGAGATAAAAAAACATTTTCTGGTCCCGTTTGAATTGTGCCATGAATTTCACATATGTTGTTTGTGGTTTTTAAAGATAATTTTCCATGCAAAGAAGACTACAATTTAGCGCGAAGAAGTTTGATAATGCTAGGTTTTGTGTGAGGTCGCTTTGTGAACTTCAGCTCTCCGCTGCTCTCGACGCAAATTACATATATACGTCATCACCCGCACTCGGAACTCTGAAACAGACATGGCGATCTCTCTGCTCCACTTCACCACCTTTTTCCAAGGGGAGGAAAAGAGCCTTGTACGAGGCGAAAACCATTTATAAGTCGGGTCATGTAGAGAGCTTCAGCTATTCCGATGGGGAAATGGTCGGACTTGTCCACGCGAGTCGCAGGGAGCAGCGTTACAAGGTTTCGGTGAGTGTTAGGACCCACTAGCTAACTAGCTAGCTAATTGCAAGTGCTGTTCTAACAAGTTGTGATTCATTGAATGATCCTGAGTTAGTATCACTGTGTTTTATGCTCAAGCCCGAGGGTTGATTGCTGTATGTGGCTGAGGATAAAAAGAGGAGGATTAACTCACACTGAAATAGACTCAAATAAAGTTTACACTCCTACTGTGTTTTTTTATTTACTGTTTTTAAACCTAGCCTGCCAGTATATGTTTTATGATTTATGATCAAATGAGCCGACTTTTTATTTTTACATTTTCACTAAATCAGGGAGGTCAAAAGTAGGTCTACATATATAGTTCTGTATGGCTACTGTATTTCTATTTATTGTTGGCTAGTTCTTTTATTTCATATATGCAGCAAAACGTGGCATCATTCAAATGGAAATGCAAAGTTCAAGTACCTTATACTGTAAGCATAAGTAGCCTACTGCAGACTTGCCACTTGATGTGCAAATATAAATGAATGCTTACTTAAGCCTATTGATAATCTTGATAGGCTAATTTAGACTTTTTGGCTGCGTTACCTTCATTATAAGACAAATAGAATTTACGGCTCCAGACCGATTTTTTCGCTGAGGGAAGGGGGCAAAAATGGCTCATTTGATAGTAAAGGTTGCCGACCCCTGCTTTAGAGTCTGTTTACTGTTATCCACCTTATTCCTGACTTCGTGAGTTTACCCATGGTTCATAGCGGTAGTCGGTTATGCTCTTCCGGTTGAGCTGGCTGACCTCTGTGTTTACGCTAACGTAGCTGTCATGCTCGCTCTAAAAACCGGCTTTTAACACAAAGAAAGCGACAAAATGGATAAAAATTGGAGGTGGACACACAGTACGGATGTCCTAAAAAGTCGTGAGGACAGTTCTCACAGTGCCTCACCGTCAGTTCTCACGGAGTGGGCAGATGACATGAAGCATTAGCCCGACGTTAGCTAACGTTACATCGACAGTTAATTAACTTATATTTTCAAGGTGTTGACGGCGGAAAATTACGCACTTACAAAAGCACAGAAGCATACAACTACCTGCACAGTAACACAATTGGGAAAGTACTGTTGAAAAGACACAGCAAGTTTATATTATATACTGAAGGCAGCAGTAACGTTAGCGCCCAGCCATAGCGTCAATCAAGCTAACGTTAAACATACAACGTGGATAATGCTGAAGGAAAGAGGAGTCGTGGAGACAGGCGGCTGCTGGGACATTGTCGGGTTAGAGAAGTCATGCAGTCATGCAGCAGCTATTCTGTGGAAGATATTTATAAACACAAATATTTATATCAGTCTGAAAGCCGCGAGCCACGCTAGCCTCCGTTCCTCCTTCCTCAGCATGACGTTCAGGGCGCAGGGCACGGACATGTTTGTCTAAGTTGCTGATGTACTACACGAGAAGTTTCTGAAAAAAACTTCAATTTTCATGAATTGCTGTGGCAACCAACAACAGCACATGTTGTACCTGAGCTGATTTTAAAAACAATTCAGCCTTTATGACATAATGCTAGTTGTTTAGGGCGAGCTTGGCAGCAGTGGTCAGTCATGCAGTTGCAAGGCAACCGGAAACAGAGAACCGCGGGTGGAAGTAGTTATCTGTCATGGCAGCACCCACAGGCTTCTGAGGAAACAGGTGGATACCTAGCAGAACACACAAGTCACAGTATATCCAAAACCACACTGCATTATCTACATAGCTAAGTGCACACATAAACAGGCTATGAACCAAGAAAGCCAAGTATTCCAGCTGGTATTGTCCACCATCTAAGATGTTTTCAATGGGTTTTTAAACACAAGTTGCATATTGCGATCCACTTAACCATGATCACAGAATTAATAGTCTACCCCCCTCCTGTTGTTTGAATAGATCTCCCTGCATGATGATGGCAGCATTTTGAGATCCTCCTGTGAGTGCTCAGTGGGGGATTTTAAATGCAGCCATGCAGTAGCAATTGCCATTTTTGCTATGCGGGAGCTCAGCGTGACGGACGTGGAGTGTCGGTGGAAAAAGTCTGCCACCGCCAAAGTGACACTGCCGGTGTCTGAGCTGTATCCCAAGGTGGAGGAGACCTTCAACCCCCTAGCCAGAGACGTCAGTGTGGAGGATGTGGCCTGGTTCAGGTCAGAGCTCCAGGGGACGCAGTGCGGGATGGCATGGCTGTTGTCACCAGAGCCCCAGCCTCAGCATCAGGTTCTTCCCACTGTGCCTGAGCTGGTGAGGGAGTTCAAGGGTCAGGGGCTAGAGGGAGTCCTTGCTACGTTGGAGCTCACTGAGGAGCAACGTCTGGCCATCCAGACAGCCACCGTGGGGCACGGGCAAATCCCCAATGGCAGCGGCACAGGCAGGGATGGTTAACAGCCAGCAATTTTGGAGCTGTTCTTTCACTGCGGTCTGCTTCTTCCTGTCCATCCCTCATTTGGATGGGGTGCTTGCTGTGGACTGGGGTGTGATGAATGAGCAACAGGGGGTGAAAGCCTTTCAACAGGCTTGTTAGGTAGAGGTGCTTGATTGTGGACTCTTTTTGAGCAAATCAGGCATCCTGGGAGCGTCACCTGAGGGTCTTGTTGGAACATCTGCCCTGCTCGAGGTGAAGTGCCCGGACAGCAAGCGCAACTCCACCATCGCTGAGGCTGTCAAGTTTCCATCTTTTTGTCTCTGTGTCGAGGGGCAAGGTTTTGCACTGAAGAGGACCCATGCCTACTGGCACCAGGTCCAAGGTCAACTCCACCTAACTGATCAGGACCTGTGCTACTTTGTGGTGTGGACCACGAAGGAGGCAGTGGTCATCACCATCCCCAAAGACCCTGCGTGGGGACAACAACACCTCATTCTTGAGGAGTTCTACCGGCAGCACATTCTCCCAGTGTTGATCAGCAGAGAGGACTAGATCTGTAAATAATATGGACCTAGGTTTTTTTTATATTCAATCAGTTCTTTTGTTCATGTTCCAATCATTTTCGGAGACAGTGGATCAGCGTTCTTGTCGCGTTTCCTGTCAGTACCTGTTTAATAAAAAGGGAAGCTAATGATCCAGATACAAACCTTGTCTCGTAAACTAAAATCTGTTGGAATATGTGAAAAACAGAAAACATTGGAAAGACTTATTAACCTTTACATTACATTATACCAACTAAATGTAACATAAAGGTACAAAGGTGTAGTCAGTTAGTGATTCAGTGATTCAGTCAGACTAAATTTTTTGTCTCAAAACTCAGAACACATTTATTTACAGAGGGAGATGGATAGCAGGGGAAGAAGAGAGAAAGAGGGAAAGGAATGTCACCAATTTGGTGACAGAAAGGGTGCTGCCTATCTCCTTTATCAGTGGCTGATGCAGGTTCACCAGTGCGCAGCACAGCTGTACCAGTACAAGGTGGGAGGGGATCATGTTTAAGATCCTAAAATCCTTTATGCGGGCATTGGCCCTCTCCACATGAATTTGGTTACGTGCCACTTCGTTTGTAGCCCTCACCTCACTCTCTGTGAATTTCCCTTTGTTGAGGAATGGGGGGATATTCACAGACACACCCTCTGGCACAATATCAGAGATCAGGAATCCCTTGTCTGCCAGGACAATATCACCAGCCTCGAGGTGGTCAAGTAGGCCTGACTGCCTAGTAATGGCCTTGTCAGACACGGAGCCTGGAAACAGGGAACTGCAGTATGTTATCACACCATTAGGGGCAACACCTATCAGCACCTTAAAGGAGTGCATTCCTCTGTAGGCCGAATCGACCATTTTGGCCTTGTCCATCTCTGTTGGAGCAGCAACCTGGATATCTGTGCAGTCAATTATGATCCTGCAGTTGCTGGCAGAGGGCACGAAGGATGCAGGCATGCTCTCCCTGTTTTTTAGGCGACTGGGCTGCCATCATGGTCTTGAAGAGCAGGCTGTGTAGCAAATGGATGAATGTCTTCACTACATTTGCTACTGTAGCAGTGCTGCAGGAGAACAGCTAGGCCAGGTGCAGGTGGGTATAGTTCTGTCGAACCTTCATGAGCATTATGAACACTTGGGACTCCATCGCCATTCCTTCAACCCTCCAACCCGCTGCATAGACGATGGAGTCCTCAAAGTGCTGCACAAGCCCCACCACCCTTCTGAACATTGCCTTATCTGGTAGGCCAGTCTCCATCCTAATGACTTCTTCTGTCAGACCTGCAGGAGAGTACACCATAGTGTCTCCACTGACAGGCCGACGTTCTCTGGCTCCTCAATGTCCCCTCCGTCGGGTCCTGGGTTTGGCTCCGCTGCAGTCTCGGATCCTGCTACCTTTCTAATAGGTGTTGTCGGTGTGGTCAGGGGACTGGCTATCTGTATAGGTTGAATGGCTGGGGGTAGTCTTGGACCACCGTAAAAGATTTGGGCCTTTTTCCTTCCCTTCCGGAAAATGGCAGCCACACACCCTCAAATTGTGGTTTAGCTCCCTGTCTACTCGCCTGCAAAACAGAGTGTAAAAAACACTAATAATTATTAAAAGTGAGTGTTAGCAGTGCTATGGTATACTCGTGTGTGTGGTTTACAGGTTTTTTTCTCTTTTGATTTAGGCAGATCAGTAAAGACATGACCCATGATCCTCACTGACCTTCGAAAACGTCCCCTTTATGGTCAGTGTGTTATCCTTGCTAGTTAGTGGTTTAGTCCTTTTGTGTACTCTTGCATTTGTGTGTGTTTTTTTTTACTTTTCCCTTTAGACTCGTGCCAGGACAGTGAAGACAGGACCCTCACGTGAGCTGGTCCCCTCAAGTGGTGTGCCTGAATATGGCTCTGAGGATCATTGTTTTCTCACTCTTATAAATGTCAGCAAACATCACATAAGATGCACATAAGATGGACATATCATGTGCTACATGAACAATTCAAACAATGCCATTCGTTTGTCCTACAATGTAATTTAATAACATTTTAAATCAAACTCTCAGCCCATACAATTTATCTGAAATTAATATTTAAAATTAAAGATTTGAATAAAATCTAACTTATAAATAATAATGCAGGTAAATGACTGGGAATAAAGTGAGCTTGCATTCTGTTAAAGGCTGTGTCTAATTGTTTGTATTTAAAAACAATTAGACACAATGTTTTTGACTCAAAGAAACACAACTACAGTCAACTGAATTTATTTGAAATCAGGGCTGTCAGTTTAACGCGTTAATTAGATAAATTAATTACACTGCAAATGAACGCGTTATAAAAATTAACGCAATTAATTCTGAGATTCTGAGTGGCAATTCAATGCGCGAGCATTTTAAATTTGGCCCATTGAATGACCTGTACTTAGCAGTGGCACGTCACTGTAGCACCGAGGAACTTGTCCGGACGTGTTCGTCACTTCCCACCTGCGTAGCTAGTAGGGCTGTAACGATACACGTATCGAAGCTGAAACGGCAACACTCGGATCCACAAACCTGTCTCGCGCTGTGAGAAGGCAGAATCGCGACACAACTTCCAGTCCAGATCAGCCCTATGAGCTGTAACCACATTAACACCGCAGCGGTCGATCGCCTATTCTCCGCCGCCATTGTTCGTTCACACAGAGAGAAACATCACTGTAAAGACAAACCGCTGTGCAATTCACACAGAAAGCCGGCGCAGCGGCTACTAAAGGGACGCAACGGTACACGTCATGATGATGACGTGTGTTTGTTTTCAAGGGGTTTCCCCGGTGTCCCCCCCCCCCCAAATCAAAAACCGACGGAGACTGTCTTCCAGGGACTTCACTGAAGTCTCAGCCCGGAGGGCTGACCGTCTCGGAGATTTTTTTTCATCAGAAACACTCGGTGAAGTGTTTTTTAGCCCGTGACAGACGCATGGCAGAAATGTGACGAGGAGTCTGTAGGACGGGCAGGAGGAGGGAGCTTCTCAGCTTCTCAGCTCTACAGCTGTGGTATTTTTAACTTGTTGCCAAAGACAGTTACAGTTACTACGTTACCTTAGTTTGGTTCTGTAACGTTGTTTTGTGGGACATTTCTCTGTATTAAGTTGAGTGAGGGATCTGTGCAGCTAACAGACCATCGGATAGACACGCCCTCCACAATACTGCACCTCTGATGCTATCAGACAAGTATCATATACATACGTTATTGAAATGTTACATAAATAAAATGTTTAATTTAGAATAAAAAAAATCAAGGTTTGTAACGAACCGTGGGTCAAAAATCAATAGTGATACAAACCGAATCGTGAGTTTGGTGTTATAGCCCGAGTCGCTAGTCAAAGCAGGGTGACAACAGACATGGACGCGCACGAGACTCAGGGGAGCGAGGCGAGCATATCGTTGCTAGGGACCTTTGAATTACAATCTTGTAATTATTTAGATTAATTTTTTTTAATCGCCTGACAGCCCTATTTGAAATGGTACACAAATCCAAGGCGCTGATTTGCAAGCAGGACCCACAGGAACAGGATATGATGGCACTGAGGAGAGAAGAATATAGAAAACATAAACTTGCGATAAAAATGTAATTAACACTCACTTAAAAAGCTACATTGTTACATTTTTGGTGTGTAAGCATTCATGTGAGGTCTGATTGGTGTTTAAATAATTAAATGCATTAATAATGCCATAGTGAAAAGTCACACAACATATGCACAAGGCACCATCCCACATCCCTCATATTGCATGTAATATGATTGACATGGAGTGGTGTTGTGTACAGTGTGTGACTGCGAGACTTGTGGTGTTCGTGGTTGTTAAGTGCCCAGATGGTCACCGTTAAGTTTTAAATACATGCTGTGTATGCTGACACTGCTAACTGAAGCCCCATTCACACAAGAGAAGCGATTTAACGCCACAGCGGCCGTTCACCAATTGTCCGCCGATGGTGATTCACACAGAATGGAGCACCTCCGCCTTCAAGACGAACCGCCGTGTAATTCACCCAGAAAGCCAGCACTGCGGCTCCGAGAGAGATGTGACGGTACACGTCATGAATGATGATGACGTATGTGAGTTTTTAGGGTGTCCCCCCCGTCAACATAAATCTGCTGACAGTTTATGATCATATGGCTGCTGTTATAATGTGTTGTGATTGAGATCCCAACCCACCAAATATCCTGGAAAGTGACGAAGTTGCGTTTTTTTCGTGCTACACTATCTAATTACATCAGTAAACTGGAAGCTGTCTGACTCCCTCCCGGGACGGAGGCTGTTTTCTGGGGGAAAGCTCACTGAAATCTCAGTCGGGAGGGCTGACCGTTGCAGAGATTTATTGAATCGCAAACACTTGATGAGTTAAAGTTTTTTACCTGTGACGGATGCTGTTTATCGGGAAGAAATGTGAGGTAGAGGCGGGAGGACGGACGCTTCTCCACGTATATCTGCCGTATTGTTTTCCTCATATAAGTTGCCAAATACAGTTACAACATCCAGTGTGAATGGGGCTAGTGATGCAGTAGAATTAATTAAATACTTGACCTGAAAATTCCTGTCTGTCAGTCCTGGTGCGGGGCTTTTGCTGTTCCTGCGAAAAGAGAAAGAGAACAAAAATGAAGATGATTTATTTAAAGTCTGATGAAGGAAAGTGTACAAGCCTTTTATTAATTAATTATTTAAAAACTGATTCACACATGGTTGCAGTGATCATTTGTGTGTTGTGTTATTGGCCTAACTCCCCCTTCAAAGCAACAAACAATCTAGAAGAATTTTTTGCAAGGCTGGCTGCTGGTCCCTTTCGACTCTCCCTGATCTGTCTGACTTCGATTTTGATTTTGTTTATTGTATTTACAAGATTATATAAGATTACAAGAGTGTATTAAAAAGACAAGAAATACATGTTATCATTACCTTTTCTCACGATCTTCATCACTACTCTGAAACCAAATTACTCTTACACAGTCATGACTATCAAAGTATGTTCAGCCTTTGGAATTGTGTGGTTTTCTGCACTGATCGCTCATAAAAATGTGTCCCTGTTGATATCTGATTGTCACCATGAGCGCTGGCTTGAGGGTTTTCAATGAAGGCACCTTGAACTGCTTGGCTTGGCCACTTGGAGGAAGGGAAGCGGAGGGAAAAGGTTGATGACGTGACGTCACATACGCGATATGTAGTCTTTCTTATTGTGTTTTCTCTACAGCCTTTAACTGAACAGTTGCACAACAAACTGTCAAACTCTTGACGTGAAAAAATATAATCTAAACCCACAAACAACATTTGTGTAATCCAAGGCACACAACGACTGGGACCAGAAAATAATTACTTTCTGTCCATTGAAACCCATGTATTTACGATCCCAAAGGTCCCATGGGGTCCACCAGAAGGGGTGGGACTTCACCACTCTATACTACATTAATCTGAAGTCTTCATGTTGAGTTTATAAAGCAGCTTGTTGAGGCCGGTCTCGTCTCCAGAGGGTCAAACTCCAACATGCTGTCACGTCTGTAAAGGCGTCAAGGTCAGCTGTTAGCACAGCTGTTAGCACAGAGCTAATAAGGATATTCAGGATAAAAACTCCTCATGATTCTTTCTTTAACGTTTCTTCTTGACAAACGAACATTTTGTCCAAAGAGTCGCTGAAGGACGTGGCAGCTCTGTGTTGTTGTTTGACGACCAGATGAGAACGTGTTGACTGTTGTTCAGCCTCACAAAGCTGCTGCATGTCTGCACACTGTAGAGTTGTTGATAGTTTCTACATCTCACTGACTGGATCATCTTCTATGAACAGAGAGCCGGAGCTGAATGAAAAGTTGTTGTTACAGCTTGTGGAGAGATTCAGGTAATCCTGCGTTTTGTTTACTTTTACATTCACATTAGAAGGTTTTACAACTGATTCTAAAAAAGTATGACACTGTAAAACATTAATAAAAACAGAAAACAATCATTTACAAACTGTTTAATTAGTTTCACACAGCGTCCCGACTTCTTTAGAATCAGCGTTACAGATGTGATCTTAGTTGATGAAGAAGTTTCACATGATTAAAAAGATTTATTTTTTTTTACAGTGGGCTCAGTATTGCCCCTACTGCCTATGAGAAGATCTTCAGTCCACCAAGGTAATGGAATTCACCTTTTTCAGTAACATATAGAAAGAAATATCTAGCCCTTCGAGGCGTTCATAATCCTTGTCGGGCATTGTCCCTTACATAAGTTAGCACGGGTCTGAGGATATTCAGTGTGAAACGCTGTTTTGTAATGTTTCTGGAGACTTTGTTAAGTAAATCCAGTAAGATAAATCCATCACTTGATGTTTTTTGTGATTATTAATCCATTGTCTGTGTTGAAAGCAGCATTATTGGGGCGCAGTTTAGCTCATTGGGTAGAGCAGGCGCACCATGTACAGCAGCCAAGGGTTCAAGTTCTGTCCTGGGGCCCTTTGCTGCATGTCACTCCCACTCTCTCTCATCCTGGTTCCTGTCATATCTTCAACTGTCCTGTCAATAAAACCAAAAGGTAAAAAAAATATATACTTTAAGAAAACGGCATTAGCTTTGTTGCATTTTAAAGACAGTTTCATGAGTGTTGTTTTTTTTTTTTGGTATGATTTATTTATGGGATTTTGAGCATATCACATGCATAATGAACCTCGTACATGAAGTGTGATTAATACAAAGATTCAGTCTATGAACAGCACTAAAAAAGAGACAGTTTACCCCACCCCCTTCATCCCCTTACAGAGAGGTAGCAATGAAATAGGGAACAAAAGGTTTTGATACAAATAGGGCTGGCAATGGTAGTCTAATACGGACCATGCATGCCCAGGTATATACATAGACATACCTACATACATGTCGTGCATGCTCACACGCTTCCAAACACACAAACAAAAGAATCATAAAACAACACTGACAACACTAAAGAAAAATTAAATAAAACAATTAAAACATAAGGAAAAGAAACAAACAAACAAAAAAAAACACAGCTACTGTGCTACAAGCTATTGTTCATGGGGGGAACATAGTTATGAGAAAAGGTGATGACCTGCGGACATTGGCAAGAATGTCTAGATGTTAAGGTCAATGTCTATCTGGAGAGATGTGACAAGATCTAGGAATGGTTGCCAGATTTTATGGAATTTTTGTTCTGAGAAACGAAGCGAGTATTTAATTTTTTCCAATCTCATAAAGTGAAGAGCATCCTTTATCCATTGAGAGTGAGAGGGGGGGCAGGGGCTCTTCCATCGCAACAGAATGGCATAAAAAAGGACGGCAGTGAGACGTCAATGGGTTGAACACCAAACAGGGCAAGTAATGGTGAGGGTTGGATGTTGGCAGATGTGATGGCTGAGAGGGAGTCAAAAACGCACATCCAGAAGGGAGCAAGGGTGGGGCAAGACCAGAACATGTGACTGAGATTGGCTGGTCCTTGGTGACACTTGTCACAATTTGGATTAATGTCAGGATAAATACGAGACAGCTTACTTTTAGACCAGTGAACTCTGTGAATCACTTTGCATTGTAAATCTCCATGACTAGCACAGACAGTTGATGAGTGGACCTGACTTAGAGCCTGCTCCCAGACAGCAGGACCTATATCCTCACCAAGCTCCGCAGACCACACATTGCGTAAAGCATTGGAGGTTGTTGTCCGACTTTTGAGAAGAGTATTATACAGTAATGAAATGGAGCCTTTGAGATTGGGGTTAACTCCAAGTATGGTGTCAGTGAGGGTAGAAGGAGGGAGGGCGGGGAAGCCAGGAAACCATTCGCGAACAAAATCTCTGACTTGCAAATATCTAAAGAAATGTGTGGGCTGCAGACTGAAAGCTTGAGTTAACTGGTTGAAGGAAGCAAATATGTCACTAATGTAAAGGTGTTTTATTGACACAATCCCCAGATCCTTCCAGGTCAAAAAAGCTTTGTCAATAACTGATGGAGTGAACAGAGGGTTACAATATATTGGGGACAATACAGGTATTAAATGTAGTCCAAATTGCCTCCTGAACTGATTCCAGATTTTAAGGCAGTTTTTCACTACAATATTGCTGCAGTGTGCAGCCGGTGACGAAGTGAGGGGGAGGCACAACAGAGACATCAGAGAAGAGGGACGACATGATGCTTCCTCAATCTGAAGCCATGATGGAGATTGGCTATTGGTGTGGCACCAGTGCAATATTGTTCTAATGTTTGCAGCCCAATAGTAGAGCAAAAAGTTGGGTAGAGCTAGGCCGCCCAACTCCTTAGGGTTTTGTAGAATTTATTTTTTGATCCTAGGGGTGCTTTTGTTCCAAATAAATTGTGAGATTGAGCTATCAAGTGAGTGGAAAAAAGGTTTAGGGAGGAAAATAGGAACACATTGGAAAAGATATAAGAACTTGGGCAGTACATTCATTTTAATACAATTTATCCGTCCAGCGAGAGACAAAGGTAAGAGAGACCACCGGTGGATGTCTTGGGACAGCCTGGCTAAAAGGGGGGGAAAAGTTAGATTTATATAGTTCTGAATAGTTTTTAGTCACACACACACCCAAATATTTAAAGTGCTCCAGAGACGTGAGTTCACTTTTATGAAGATTTAATTTATAACCTGAGATATGCCCAAATTCTTTCAACACGTTAAGTACTAGAGGGATAGATTTGTCTGGGTTGGAGAGAAAGACCAAGAGGTCATCCGCATATAAGGATAATTTGTGTTCTATGCCACCTCTTAAGATGCCCTGCATCTGGCTGGACCTGAGGGCTACTGCTAGAGGTTCAATAGCAATGGCAAACAGTAACGGAGAGAGTGGGCAGCCCTGTCGGGTACCACGTTCGAGGGAGAAATAGTCAGAAACGTTTCAATATGTAAAACCGGTAAGGCCACTCCACACGGTCAAACACTTTTTCAGCATCCATTGAAATGACCAGCTCAGGGGTGTCAGAGGTTGTGGGTGAATACAGAATATCAAATAGTCTCCTGACATTATGAAAGGAATGTCTGTTCTTTACAAACCCTGTTTGGTCTGTGGCGATAACAGTTAGAAGGATACACTCAAGACGCCTAACAAGAATTTTAGCTAATAGTTTGACGTCACCACAAAGCAGAGAGATAGGGCGATAGCTACTACAGGACAGTGGATCGTTATCCTTTTTTAATATAAGAGAGATAGTAGCCTGACGTAATGTGAGAGGGAGTAAGCCACTCTGCAATGATTCATTGAACATGTTAAGTAATAGTGGGGACAATGCGTCTGAAAATGTTTTTAAAAATTCGACAGGAAATCTGTCAGGGCCAGGGCATTTCCCATTCTGCATAGATCGGAGCTCGTTTATTGTTAGTGGTGCGTCCAGACTGGAAGCCACTTCAGAGTTGACAGAGGGGATATCTAAGGAACTAAAAAAGTGTTCATACTGTGTTTCATTATCTGGGCATTCAGAGGTGTATAATAAAGCATAATAGTCTCTGAACTGCTTGTTAGTGGTTTGAGGGTTAATGGTCGTTCCAATATCTGTGTTAATCTGGGTGATGTGTGTTGACGAAAAGGACTGCGGAATTTGGTGAGCAAGCAGTTTACCTGGTTTATCTCCAAACTCATAATAATTGTGGCATGTTTTTAACAGTGACTCTGCTGTCTCCTTGGAGGCCAGAATGTCATATTCTGCCTTCTTTGTGAGCACATCTTTGAAAAGATCAGCATCAGGTGTGTCCACACACTTCGACTGTAGCTCTGATATATCCTTGGAGAGAGAGATCTTCTTTTCCCTAGCAATCTTTTTCTGATAGGCTGAATAAGATATTATTTCTCCTCTGAAGTAAGCTTTACATGACTCCCATATAGCTGCTGCAGACACATCAGGATTAACATTGGTAGATATGAAAAGATCTATATGGCTGTTAATTGCACTAATAAAGTTGGCGTCGGAAAGTAACAACGAATTAAAGCGCCAGGGAGAGCGAGAGAGGGATCTGCCCGGGAGGGAGACATCCATGATGAAGAGTTTATTATCAACAAGAAAGAAATCTATTCGTGAGAATATGCCATGGACAGGGGAAAAGAATGAGAATTGCTTGGAGCTAGGATTAAAAAAGCGCCAGGCATCTGAGACTGCGTATTGTTCCATGAAGAGCTGGATGACTTTAGATGATTCTGATGGGACACAAGGCCTCTGAGATGAATGATCAAGCGAGGGATCAAGACAGCAGTTGAAGTCACCACCAAGGATGAGCTTGTGAGAATTTAGGTCAGGGAGAGAGAAAAAAAAATTCTGAAAAAAGTTCTCATTATCCCAATTTGGGCCATACACATTTGCCAACACCAGATTATTGCCTCTAATTTTACC
Organism: Diplodus sargus; assembly: GCA_903131615.1. Lineage (NCBI taxonomy): Eukaryota > Metazoa > Chordata > Actinopteri > Spariformes > Sparidae > Diplodus > Diplodus sargus. The sequence continues at coordinate 52,436 of CAEMYA010000180.1, read as the reverse complement.
TGTAATAATTATAAAACGTTCATTAGGGTTGGAAATGACAGTGGAAACTGAGAAAGGAACAGATTTATGAATAAGGATTGCCGCCCCACAAGCCTTTCTTGAGAATGAGGAGTGGAAAAGTTGGCCCACCCAACCTCTACGAAGTTTGTCGTGATCTATTGGCTTCAGGTGAGTCTCTTGTAAAAAGGATATTTTAGTGTTTAAGGATTTAAGATGGTTAAACACTTTGTTGCGCTTAACAGGAGAGTTCAGGCCTTTAACATTCCAACTAGTGAACCTCACAGCACCACTTGGTGCAGGTAATGAGACTGTACTAGCCATTATACGATGGGATTGATGGAGTGTGTGGGAATGTCACTTCTATGAATGCCCCTGCCCACCCCCCCACTGTTACTCAGCATCAGAGAGGGGAAATAAAGCATCTGTCTGGGTTTAATACTATAACTTATAGCAGTAGCACATAACTGATAATATAAAAATACACTGATAAAACGCACAATAAAGCAAAACTTAGAAAACAGTGACAAAAACACATCACCTTCCCGCCCCACAGCCCACCCCCCCACCCTAAACCCTGATGTTGCTGCAAGAAACAGCAGCAGCACGAAACTCACTGATTCACTGATCAGCATAACCTGATACTTCCTCAAATCTATTGCACTGATCCCACAGTTCAATACATTTCAAGAAAAACATTGTATCTTAAAAACCTCAAGAGGAACATCAGCTTAAGTGGAATAGGCATTTTCAGATATTATTTTGAACACACGGTCTGCTACACCTGTTGAACATATCATTAAACAGTGGAACATGAACGTCAAAAGGCTACTGTAGAAAGCCCATTAACAGTGGAGATCACGTTTGGAAAGGTGTCTGCAGTGCAAACAACTCCTGAAACCTAGCATAACATTTAGCTGCACCCAACACAAGCGCTAGCGCACATTATGAGAAGACAACACTCAACTGGAAGAGCACACTTCGCCTTCGGGCACACATCAAGTACATTAACGATACTGGCTTACGTGTCTTTGTTCAAGTCCTGGACAAACTTGTCAGCCTCCGAAGCAGACTGGATCCACGTCTTCTCGCCGTTGGGGAGAGTGATACGGAGCTTGGATGGATACAGCCGAGCTGGCTTGTAGCCGCGCTTGTACAGTTCCGCCATGCAGTTTTTATACTCTGCTCGCCGCTTCAGCACGTCGGGACTGTAATCGTCGTAGAGTCAGATGTTGTGCTCCTTGTAGAACAGGTCACCCCGTCTACGAGCCTCACGGATGAGCAGATCCTTTACTTGGAAGCGGTGAAGTCGTATAATGACAGGTCGTGGCGTGTCTCATGTAGCAGGCTTGGGTGCGAGGCTCCGATGAGCACGGTCGAGCTCGGGGGGTGAAAAGAGGACCTCCGTGCCAAAGACATCCACAAGTAGTTGTGAAAAAAACGCAGTTGGTCTTGAGCCTTCAAGCGACTCAGGCAGGCTGATGATCCTGATGTTTTGGCGCCTACTGCGACCCTCCAGGTCAGCTAGCTTAGCTTTCAGTGACTCGTTGTCGTGTTGGAGGGTGGAACATGCCTTCTCTAGTTGTTGGAGACGAAGGTCCACCTCATTAGCATTTTCTTCCCGTGGTCTGTAACGGTTGAGTGTAAGCCGTCCAGCGTGGTTGTCAGTGCCTCAAAAGAAGACTTAAAATCCGCAGACAGTGCTTTCCTATGCTCCTCCAATAGAGCGCTAAGCTCTGGCATGGTGATGCTAGCAGACGACGAAGAAGATCCGTCTTTATCTTGCTTGCCCTTTGTTTTAGACATAACTGTTGGAATTATAACTGCATGTAAAAAATGGTCAGCACTAACACTTAGCCTATTGCACACAAAATGAAAAAAAATGAAAGGAGAGGTTTAAAAGGTAAAGTCAAAGTTCAGTCGAGGGAGCAAGCTGCAGCACGTCTACTACGCACACCTCATACCGGAAGTCCCCACGAGTGTTGTTAATTACTGCTGGACCAGTGGTGATTCTAAAGGACGGGCCATTACTGTCCATAACATGCTTCTATCTGATGTTTTACATCAGCTGCTGTTGGTTTACAGAAAATCTATGATAAAAATAAGACATGCAAAGCTAACAGACACTTTAACCCTTTTTCTTTCCCCTTCTAGTCAACTGTTAGGTGAAACTGACTCCGTAATTTCCAGTGTCTCCATGAAGAGCACTTCATCCATGTCTGAGCCGCCCAACTTTAATCTTAAGAAGAAACAAAGGTAATATACAGTAATTCAGTGCTTTCTGTAACATATGAAGTATCTTGAATCTAACAGCAGATGAATGTTAGTTTTCTGAGGTCAGACTGAGTGTGTGTCTTGTCGTCACACTACAGTCAGCTGACTGAGAAGATCCCCAGATGTTCAGTGTGTGAGGAGGCTGTGAAGGGTCCAGTCCGTTTGCTCTGTGGACACTGGTCCTGTAAACGGTGCTTCCTCTCATTCAGAGACCAGAACAATTCAACAGCTGACTACCCCTGCAAGAAGTGTGGAAAGAAATTCAAAGGAGAACCTGAACACCAGACGGATTCTGAGGACGACAAGAGTAAGTTTGAATGCTTGATTCAACAGAGTGTGAGCTACAGGTTAACTCGGAGTGTAAGACGATCACAGCAGTCTGTTCAGTTTCATTTTTGGTGCATTGAATGGCAATGCTTTTGTTGTTTAAGGGCGGTTGACAAACAGCTTTTGGGCCCATTGGGTTTATTTTATCCTTATTAGTTTAGTTTTAGTTCAAAGATGCAATATGTAAGAATTAGCCACCTGTTCTATTCACACTCCAAACAAATACAGGGCGCCATAGCAAGAGATTGACTGCTAACTGCTGCTAACTGCTGCTGCTATTAGCTTGTAAGCTCAGTTAACCATGAAGCTAGTGGTGGTACTCACTAGCCGCATTCACACAGGCTTTAGTGTACCAATTCTCTGCCTCTGTTGCAGTGTAAATCTCTTGGAGGCAGAGAAGGATGAAATTTCACTCTGGCGCTGATCCGCCTCTGGAGGTAGTATCAGGGCCGTATTATTGGCGAACCGAACCAGTGTGAATGCCTGCCCTCAAGGTCTTTTCCTCTGGGCCCAACGAGCTGTGGAGAGCTGCAAGCTGCATTGGCAGCAGGCCCAAAGAACTTCTCCTCACTGCAGCGACACGAGGTCCTGCCAATCTGAGGATCTGAGGAACACCAAGCAGGTTAGCACCGAGCTGCTATCCTTGCAAAAGAAAGGAGCGACCAGTTTCCTCCTCTGCCGACTTTCATCAAACCTTGCACAGCAACAACAGCTTGTTCAACATTGGAGCCCCAACCTTCTCAACTCTGGTTGATGTAATGTCTTCTATTTGTCTGTTTGTCCACTGTTTGGTGTTATTGTGACCTCAAGTTATTGGTAGTTTGCTTTCCTAGACAGCTAATTCGACATTGTAAACAGTTCCGTACATTTTTAAGAGACTGATTTGGAAAAATTGCTATCTTTTCCCATCTTCAAGGGTGGTGCCCCGAGGTGATCTAATGCAAATTGGATCATATTATTTATCATAGTTAATAATTATCCCAAATAAGAATTAATTTTTATTGATAGCCAAATTGAACCTAAATACCCCTTTTATTGTTGTTAAACACTCCTAAACCGGGCCTCGTGTAATGCGGGGCCCGACACAGGGCTGATTGCATTCCGGCGCCTTGTTGAAGAGTGAGAGATTGCCGAAAAAATGAAACGGAGCTTCAGCGTCTGTTCGAAGAGGACAGCAACAGGGCCAGGCTGGGAGAGAGCAAGGAGCCTGAGATAAACATGCGGGGATGAGTTATCAGCAAACGGGCACCCCACGAGAGAGTGTCCCGCAACATGATAAGGGCGATGGAGAAACACATGTCCGCCACCGTGAGTGACAGCAGAGATGAGGAGTTTGCAGCGAGTGCTGGTTGGATAAATCGTTTCCTCCGCTGTAACAACTTAACTTGGAGAAGGATACAGAGAATTCACCGAGAAGCTGGCGAAGTTTGGGACATTTCATCAAATCAAATCAAATCAATCTTTATTTATATGGTGCTTTTCATACAAAAAAGTATCTCAAAGTGCCTCACAGAAATTTACAACAACAGCAGAAAAAAGGGAAACAGCAAAATAAAATCAAGAGAAGAAAATTAAAAGAACCCAACCCTTCCACCCCCACAGACATGTACAGAGACATACACACTCATACACACACTCACACATACGCACGCAGACATGACACATACATTCAGACCCACACATACACTAGCTGTCACTACAGAGACATGGCTGGGCAGTGAGACCTGAGGCGCAGAGGAAGCGACCTTTGGGGGGCCAGCCACACTGGGAGAGATCTCGGTCCAAGACTGCAGGGAGCGCCGCCACAGAGACCACCCCAACCCGGGCAGACAGGAGGCCCCACACCAAGGTGCAGAGCCCTCTAGTCACCCGGGCCGGAACTGTCCACGTGACAGCACCCCCCGCGGCCAGACCAGAGACAACTCCCACTCTGGCAGGCCCCCATGAGGAAACACAGGAGATAAAAAAGATCATCGCGGATTTTTGAGAGGAAGGAATTAAACGCATGGTCTGTTCAGTGATTGAAACAAATAAACACCCCGGCTATTATTTGGTATTTTATGGTAATGTAAATGTTGTGCTCTTATAGATTGTTGTTGATAATCAATGCCTACAATTGAAATTAGCCTGAATTATCTATATCATTCTGAAATTTGTCATAATTGTTTAAATGTGTCATTTTCCCTTACTACATATACCTTTTAAAAAATGTGTTATTATTTTTAGGAAAAATTGCCATGGAGAAGAGACGCAGCACTCTGATCAGGTAAATAGCAGCTGTGTTAAAAAACCCACTGTATAAAGTTTGTTGTTTGTAAAGACCAAGACTGAAGTGAACCTGGGTAACTATCTGTGTGTGAGAGTGGGCTGAGTTAGCACAGGGTCAGCTGTTAGCCTAGAGTCAGCTGTTAGCTCAGAGTCAGCTGTTAGCACAGGGTCAGCTGTTAGCCTAGAGTCAGCTGTTAGCCTAGAGTCAGCTTTTAGCCTAGAGTCAGCTGTTAGCTCAGAGTCAGCTGTTAGCCTAGAGTCAGCTGTTAGCCTAGAGTCAGCTGTTAGCACAGGGTCAGCTGTTAGCTCAGAGTCAGCTGTTAGCACAGAGCTAATAAGGATATTCAGGATAAAAAGTCCTCATGTTTCTTTCTTTAACGTTTCTTATTGACAAACGAAAATTTTGTCCAAAGAGACGCTGAAGGACGTGGCAGCGCTGCGTTGGTGTTTGACGACCAGATGAGAACGAGTTGACTGTTTAGCTTCACAAAGCGTCCCAACTTCTTTAAAATCAGTAGCCCTTTAAGAAATACAAGGCGGCAATGTGCCGGCCTGTCTTTCTAAAACGGAGGCGTAATATTCCCCCTTTTCCAAAAGCCGCCACTGGGGTAGGAGTAAACATGTGACGTGATGAATTTGTCTTCAAAATAAGAGCTTTACATTGCACCCCATTGGAGTTTAGAACTGGGTTCTTAGCGGGGGGCTTTTAATTTAAAAGTAGCGACCGTTAGTAGCTCGCCGCTACAACAACAAGGGGACAACAAAAACAGCTACAGAGACCGAGGAGACGCTGCATCTCCTGGATCTCAGCAGCTGTCCAGTTGCTCATCTTGACGTCCACGGATGAAGTGATGGACTGACTGCTGTGATCAGCTGTTTCCTGGTTTTAAAACTCCCCGGCTGTGGGGCCACAACAGTGCACGTCATCGACACCTCCGCCTCGGATTTACATAGTAATGGAGGCGGAAATATGTGTACCCTCCAAGGCGGCAAATTCGCGGACCAAAACAGACCCCCAATAAACCGCCTTCTGTCTGAATCCGCAGACCTAGCCGCAAAAAAGGCGGCTGCCCAGTATAAAAATGTGTGTTACAGATGTGATCTTAGTTGATGAATAAGTTTCACATGATAAAATTATCTTTTTGTTTTCAGAGGGCTCATAGCTGCCTCTGCTGCCCCTAAGAAGAAATACACCTCACCAAGGTAACTGTCTTCAGTGTGTTCAGTAACATACAGAAAGCCTCTGACATGTGAAGGTACTGAGGTGAGTTATCTGTACAGAGATGCTGATGAAACCACTTGTGACTGAGGTTCCTTCATGTTGTCTGTGGACCAGCAGAGTTTCAGCCTGAATAAAGAGACGCTTCACATCTCTGACAGACTGACAGTCAGAAATTACATCAACACTGAATGTTTCAGTGAACTAGTGATGCAGCGTTCTTCATGTGAACCTCACAGACTGATGAATAACTCACACATCAATCTTTTCTTTCCCTGTTTAGAGCACCGATCTGTATTGTACCTCCCAGTGTCTCTGTGAAGAGTGGTTCGTCCGTGTTGGAGCCACCTGACTCTCAGAAGACACGAAGGTAATTTATTTCAGTGCTTTCTGTAAATTAACTCTGTATCCTGCATGTAGAAGCAGATTGAGTTCATCAGAGATTCAAAGTGGCTGCAGTTCAAACATTATGTACATCTCAGGTTAGATTAAAGTGAAGTCCTCATGTTTCTGTCATACAGTTTGACAAACATAGAACTTCCTGTTTAATGACGCTGCAGCACACAGAGAGAGAGTAGCCCCATTCACACTGCCATTTGGATGCAGGGATCCTGTGCCAATTCTTCTTGGTGGGTCAGGATCTCAATCACGGCACATTATAACAGCATCCATATGATTATAAACTTTCCGCGAGTTAAGATTAACAGGACTTTCTGAGTGAATTACACAGCGGTTCATCTTTAAGGCGGCGATGCTTAACTCTGTGTGACACACACACACACACATAAATATATTTTATATATTAGAGGTATAGGTGGTTGACGTGAACTCAAATCCAGAGTGGAAATTCTAAAATATAATTATATTGCTTAATATGTGAATAACTCAAAACTGAATGTGTCCCTTTCTAAAACCTTATTTATTTTGCATTTTATCAACTTTTTTGTGTGGTAGTCCTAAATATTGTCCACCGGTGGGACAAAACATTTTTAATGTTAATATTTATTTCAGAGATTGTGTGACAGAAATATGCACAATCCTTATCAATTTGTCCTAATTATACTCCCACATCAAAAGTAACCAATACAAATTCACAATCATGTTATTATCCTACTATAAGATGTACACATAGGGACTTTACCCAAACGTCTGGATTATATTCAGCTAATGTACAGGTAGATGGTATTTCCTGCTTGGCATTGCTGCCTGTCATCCCTCCTCCGGTGCCCACGTTAGTATAAAACCTAATGAAGCTTCATTCCATCCTTAGTGCATAGTGATGATATCATTATTATACTATTCAACACTTTTTACATGAATTTGTGCGTTAAAAGGCCTTTTCCACTTATAATTCAGTTTGTCACACCATTGGACAACAAAAAGTACCGGTGTGCCCCTGTTTTGTACAAAGTCACATTTATTATTTCTTGGTCAAATTCATTTAAAAATTCATTAAAATAAAATTACAACTTCAAGTTCAAATGTTTTTTGTACAATAAAGTCACAAGAAAGAAGAAGAAACCAACATTCCTATAAAAAAGACTTGGGAGCGATCATAAAATTCAGCAACATAACATGAACTTGTAAACAAAATTGACCTGGCTTATTACTTTTCTTGTTCAAATTTATTTTAAAATTCACTAAAATAAAAAGGTAGAAGTTTTAAGTTAAAAGTTTTACAGCATAAAAAGAACTACTGTTCTCTGTATTTAATTCAGTCACATTTTTAGAATAACTCAAGTAAAATCATTTTTCAAATAGCCACAGGGCCTTCTTTTTACATTTCATAACCATAAATGGAATTGACCTAAAAAATCAAACTACTGTTTGGGCAAAATTCATTAAACAACCCATTAATAAAACAGCAAAACATCCTGTGGTTCTTAAAAGTAATTCGTGGTAAATTGATCCTTTCCTTGCTTGTCATCTCAGCGTCTCACTTTCAACATGGATCTCAAACTAGCCTTGGCAAAACAGAGTAGGAAGGTTTGACTTGAAGTGTCCTTCAATTCTGAGAGTAAGAGAAAAAGGCAAAACTTGAAAAAAGAAAATGCAAACATCACTACACCAATTAGCTACTAAAGGTTGGGAGGGAAGTTAGGAAGGGGATAGGAAGCAGGGAGGTTGCGAGGCGGGAGGATGTTCGAGGGAGGAAGGAAAGGAGGGTAGTTGGAAGGAGGGGGTTGGTAGGTTAGGAGGGAGAGAGTAGCCCCTTTCACACAGCCGTTTGCATGCGGGGATCCTGTGCCAATTCTCCGCACCCTCCTCTGTGTGAAAGTCTCTGATGCAGAGAGGGGGGAAATTTCGCTCCGGCCCTGATCCGCCTTTGGAGGTATCAGAGCTGCCGTCACACCAGGTGGACACCAGTTTTTGCGGACAAAATGTTGTGTCATAATTATTCTAAACAGGGACCTTAAGACTGATAACTGTTAGATTTATAAAAGGGATATTCTGGTGTAAGTTTAACCCATGATCTAAATCACAGTGAAACTGTGTTAGACTCCCTCTCGAGAGATCAAGTTAGCAGACCGCTAATTTACGGAGTTTTAGCATCCTCAGTAACGACCGCCTGACAACAACACACTACAGTTAATGGATCCAACTATAAACCGCCAGCAAAAAGCCACAAGTAATGCTCAGAACAGCATCAAACTTCAGCAACAGTACAAATAGAAGTCCCAATGCAGTCGTTTCTGAGGTTGATAAAACTCCGTAAATTAGCGGTCTGCTAACTTGATCTCTCAAGAGGGAGTGTAACACAGTTTCACGGTGATTTAGACCATGGATTAAACTAACACCAGAATATCCCTTTAAGTTAACACTACTATAACATCTATACAAATTTTTAGTCTAAATACATAAATTTTTATGTATTTAGACTTCATTTAATTACAGTAGTTTTAAGATAAGCAACGCTACGACGGACAGTCACACCAGTGGACAAATGTCATGTTTAGAACAAAATATTTACATATTTTAATTATAATGCTCATAAATTACAGATGTATTAGTTCTAGAAGATTAAACTGTATATAAAAACAGATATTTTAATGAAATATTATACATTTTGATTTGTCACCCTGAACACAAAAATGGAGAGTCACGTCAATCACACACACACACACACACACACACATATATATATA
>CAEMYA010000179.1:13537955-13571367 GCA_903131615.1 Diplodus sargus | reverse complement strand
ACCTGAAGGGAATTAGAATCAGATTTGCACACTGATGATAATAAGCACCAACATGTTTTGATCAAAGACATAAAAGCAACATACATACATCAATTTATAAAAAATAAATACATAAATAAAATGTTATAAATACACAAACACAGGAAGAATTGCAGGAACACACTGATGATGACAAAAAGACATTTGTTTCAAATAAATACAAGTACACATAATAACTATTATTACATGGTTTATAAAACACTTTCTGGCCATGTGAAGCAGAAATAAGGAGATTTTAGTTAACAAAATTGTCGACAATTATAGAAAACAGTTACATGTTTCCCAAAACGTTTCCTTTCAGAATTGAAGGTTTTTATCCAAGTTAATTATAGATCAACAAAGACTCTGCTGGCTGTTTATGTCTCATGATTTAGTGTTAGCCAGTTGAGCTAACGTCCTCCCCGGTTGGTTGAAAGCCAGCTAGCTGTGTTGTTGTGGGGGAAATGTGGAAAAATCTGTGTGTCTTATCATCACGTCGGTTATCAGCGAATAGTGAGAAAGTCGTTAGTGGCGGCGGCTGCGTTTCCATCACGGCCCGCTTCACCACAGGAACCAGTGAACCTCACATGACTCCGCTGACTCCATTAGCCCGCAGGTCAACGGGCTGATAAACATCTCCCAGCGCTCACGCTTTAGTTTTCATTAACTGCCCCTCCAGCACTCACTCAGCTCCCCAAACCAGAGACATGAGGGGGGAAACATAAAGTGTGCTAACTCCATTTATCCACAGGTACGTGTTGATTCAAGCTTTAATGAATTCCCTGATTCAAAACCAAACACAGTAAAATCTCCTCATGAACACGACGCTCAGTCACTTACACAAAACCACATCCAAGGCCGTGTTATTGTCGCTGCGGAGTCACTTTTTCCGACTATGTTTTTCAATTAAATACCGCGCAAAAGTATAAATAGACATTTAAACCACATCCAAACGGAAGTGAACAACACAGAGAGACGAACTATAAAAGCGGGACTGTGGGAAGCAAAAGGAAACAGTCAGTCAGAAAAATCGTCTAAAAGTGGAAAGCCGAGATGGAGCTCGAGTCTTCTGCGGTTTCAGTGCAAAAATACTTTTTGTTTAACTGTCAACAACAATAAAAACACAAGAGGAAACACAAACCAGAAAACACACGAGACAGAATATGAACAAGCCTGTTCTCCCTTTTTCCAAAAGTCAGCTGGAGGTTTTAATCTATGATTTTTGATCAATCTTTTGGGACATTTGGTTGTTTAAAGCAAAGAAATGTCTGAGCTAAAATAAAGCCACAATATTTTGAAGAGAGAGACACTTTTATGGTGTTTTAGAGTTTCATATGTAACGTGACAAGAAAAATTAGACGTTCTCGTTTCTCTCAGTTGCTGACAAGAACGTTACACTAAATCTGGACACAGTGTTGGAGGCGGAGCCTCGTTTAGTCCTATGAACGCTGCTCAGCGACGGTTAGAAGCCAAAACAGCCCGACTTCCTGTGTATGAAAATAGCCCGTAGAACGTGTGCATTAGAGATTTACTGCCGACTGAGCAGGATACCTTAATGCTTTCCTTTCCTTTCCTCTTACTACCTTTACTTTCCTTTCCTTTCCTTTGAAAGCGCAAGGCTAACTTGAATAACGACAAAATAATTTAATCCAGCGGCTCTTCTAGCAATTCCCCAATTTTACCGAATGGCTCAAATTATAAAAGTCAAACAAGTCGTTTCGCAGTTTACCTGTGAGGTAAAAAAAAATTATGAAAGCAAACACTTTTTTGTTGCTTTAAAGCCCCAGAAGTGATGATTTTCAATCGACAAGAATTTTTTAAGTGAATTGTTCCTTTAAATTATGATCAGACAGTCACAGTTCGAGGACGGACTTCCAGACACATTCGTTAAAGGAAAATGTGACTCACTGGGGACGGAAGGCAAAGGTGTCATGAGTGACAGCGTTACATTGAAAACATAATTGGAAAGTACAGAACGAATCTCCTTCCTGTCAAACGCGGACCAGATTCTTCTTCTCTCTGCTCATAAACGCCACGTCTCAGTTACCTGGGGATTAGAGAGGCCCAGCTGTCCCTGTCATATTTACCCCTGTGGGTCTATTGCTCACACCGAATCAACCTTGACGGATTATATCCCAGCAGACCTTGTACCTGAAGGCAGCATAATGCTCTGAAATGATGCTGATCGTTTTGGTCTCACTCAGGAAAGAAAATGGTTCTGTGTTGCTGTTTCTTTAAGGCACCTCATTCACATCACAATACATGAATATATAAATCATGAGGTAAAGCTTCGACGGACCACAATCTCACAAACACGGAATCTGTCTGATCCGGATAAATCACTGTAAGAAGCATCATAATATTTTCAACAGGGACAGAAGAAGAAGCAACGCTGTGTGAGAAAACTGTATTTCAGCCTTTCAAAATAAAGCTACAATTAAAATGCTCATCTTTGGATTGGATGGAACCTAAAAGCTCGGAAGAAGAAATCCGGGGAAAATGTTAAACATCATAACTTTGTGTAAGATTTAAAATAAATAGAGGTTTTATTCTACTTGGTTTGAAAATAATGAGCCTGATAAATCTGCAGATTAACAAAAAAGGCGATAAAGTCAAAATATATAAATAAAAAAAGTAGTGTTTAAAGAGAACATACAAAAGTACTTTGACTTTATCCCAAAAAGCAAGTCATTTCCCTCGAATTCATAAAGGTCTGAATCATCGATCTCTAAATGTTATTTTTTAGCAGAAGTTACAACTTTATTCCTTTACTAATATCATTTTTTCTCTCAGGGTTGTACCTTATTTCAAACAGATTTCTCAGAATTTCTTTTAGTAAAACTTAATTCTTGAGATATGAAAACTTCTTTTTGAATGTAGTGGGATTTAATTCACGACATAATTCCACCTTTTCTTATTGAATTCTAACTTTATTCTGGACATATTTCTCCTTCCACAAAGTAGTTTGACTTTATCCTGAATCAGTTCATTTTTCTTCACCTATTACTAAAATGATCATTTATTTGAAAATATTACCTTTTTTGAAAATTTTTTTGTTGTATTCTAACTTTATTACTCTTTCCACAAGTCCTATGACTTTATTCTGAATTGGTTCTGATCATTTTCAACATGTTACAAATGTGTACTTGTTTTGAATACTCTTTGAATTAAATACTTAGATTTGACAGTGTCTGTAATACTCCGTCTTGGCTTTTCACGTCTTTGTTCTCTGAGAAACAAAAAGCTTGAACTCCTCTGTTGTGGATTCACTCCCTCTTTCTGTAGAATCCTGTTTTCACTGTTGTCTTTGTCGAGCGAGCTTGAAGACGATGACCACCTTCTGCTAAAACTCGAGGTCCCAGCCAGACTCTTCGTCAACGGGAGGGTCTTCAGTGTCCTCTGGGAAATAGTCAAAGTTGCTGTTGTCCAGCGGTCCCTCCACCTGATGGAGGAAAACAGGACGTTAATGCTGTCGTCTGTGTGCTGTCGGCTCGCAGAGACACTGAAGGACACCCACCGTGGGCGTGAACGGAGAGTCTATGGTTCCCTGGCGGAGGCCGTCCCAGTTGAAGCCCTCGAACCACCTGAAGGACAAGGACATGTTGCCATGACTACAGGCTCATCACCTACAGAGCGAAATCTCATGAAAAGCATCTTCACGGTCTCACTTGTGTTTCTGTATATCTTTCACTCCGTTCTTCTGATTCCCCAGCCTCTCTGAAGGGTTGTCCCTGAGAAAACACGGACGATAAATATGATTACGAGGACAAACAGCACTGTGTTTATGTACTTCATGTGGACACTTCAGGTGGACTGAAAACCTGCAGAGCCGTTTGATGAGGTTGGCAGCACTCTTGGTGATCTTCTTGGGGAACTCGATCATGTCGATGCCTCTCAGGATGATGTTGTAGGTCTTCATGGGATCAGAGCCTGAAAATGGAGGACTGGAGTTTGGAGAGGAAGACGAAGATCAAAATGAGCTCCAACTCATCCAGTTAGTCGTTAATACATGAGTCATTCTCACCTGATAATATCTTGTAATAGTTTTTTAGTCACAGGTGTACATTTTCTGTGAATACTTTTAGTCCTGTTGTCACAGAACATTTTTTACAGTGTAGTTTTAGCAGCGTTTGTAACACAGTTGATTTTTGAGTCTCACTCTCGGCTCGGACACTTCGGGTTGATGACCGATACGACCTCCCAAAATTGAATTTTTTCCTGTAGAAATAACAACTTTATTCCCAAGACATCATGACTTTTTTTCTCAAAAGAGTTGACATGACATTTTTTAAAAAGATATTCTGACTCTGAATATGATTTTTTTTTGTACATTTTACAACTTTATTTTTGAGATATTAAGACTCTATAAAATAAGATCATTTTATTCATATGTTATTCTTCTGTTATTTATTTATTCTATAAATAACAACTTTATTCCTGAGAAATTACAACTTTTTTATCAAAAGAGTTCTATATTATTTTATTTTTGCATAAAATTACAACTTAATCACATTACTTATCAAATTATGACATTTTTTAAAAAGATACTCTGACTTTCTGTCTCTAAATATACATTTATTGTTAATTTTACAACTTTATTTTTGAGATAGTAAGACTTAATAAAATAAGATAACTTCATTCTTTAGATGTTGTGACTACTTTCTGAAAATTGCAACCTAAAGCATCAATATTTGACAAGGTGCGGATAAGATGCAAAAGTAAACTATATCACAAACAGGAGCTTTAAGTGAAGGATCCGAACACTTCTTCCACTGCTGCCTTTAAGTTTGGTGACTAGTAACACAGCCTGAACGTCTGTCTCTTATAGTGTGTTCCCATAGAAAGCGAAGCAAATATTTCACGCGCAGATGAGGATATAAATTCAGTGAATGTAATGTATAATATCCGTTGTACCTGCCACTGAGCAGCTCAAAGACCAGTATTCCCAGAGACCAGCAGTCAGCTGAACTGTCGTGGCCTTTGTTCAGGATGATCTCCGGGGCGACGTACTCGGGAGTCCCACAAAACGTCCACGTCTTCTTCCCCAGACCCACCTTCTTAGCAAAGCCAAAGTCCACCTGGAAGAAAGAAAACACGTGTTGTGAATAATCTTCTAAGAGCAACCTGATGCACATTGTTTGAAACTTGTCCACACCAGCTTGGCGTATCCGCGGCTGTCCAGTATGATGTTCTCAGGTTTGAGGTCTCTGTAGATGATTCCTCTGGAGTGCAGGAAGGCCAGCGCCTCGATGACACAGCCGGTGTAAAACCGAGTGGTGCCGTCATCAAACGAGCCCCTGAAAGGTTAAAAACTGACGCTGAGGATGTCTTGTTCTATAAAAATCAAAAACACAGGCACACACACACACACGATCACACACCTGTCTCGCAGCTGCGTCCACAGCTCTCCTCCGAGACAAGCTTCCAACAGCATGTAGAGATATTTGGAGTCCCTGAAAGTGCGATACAACCTGCAGGAAGACAGAAGTTAGACTAAAGGAATAGTTTTGTTTTACACCTGTATTAATCCTCGCGGCCAACAGAGACGTAAAAAACGCCGTCTGACCTGATGATGAACGGACTGTGAGCCTCCATCATGATGCGGCGCTCCGACAGGATGTGGCCCTGCTGGCTGGTGTCCAGGATGTGACGTTTCTTTAACACTTTGAGGGCGAACGATCGGTTGGCGTCATTCTTTAACTGCACCTGAAAACACACAAATGTCCGTTCAGTACAGACAGGAAGAAGAGTGTGTGTGTCTTTACATTATCAGCTGCTGCAGAGCACTTTTCACACACTCACCAGCTCCACTCGACTGAAGCCTCCCATCCCCAGAGTGCAGATTATGTTGATATCGTTAAGTGTCACGCTGG
Source organism: Diplodus sargus (assembly GCA_903131615.1). Taxonomy (NCBI): domain Eukaryota; kingdom Metazoa; phylum Chordata; class Actinopteri; order Spariformes; family Sparidae; genus Diplodus; species Diplodus sargus. Next base: position 13,565,476 of record CAEMYA010000179.1, on the reverse strand, counting down.
AGAAGAAGTCGGCCTCTGCCTGCAGCCTACAGGGAACAGAGGAGGACACAAGAAGAAGAAGAAGATCACTGAAGTTTCCTTCTGAATATACATAAAATCAGCAAAAGAAAATGTGATTAATGTTTGTTTCCATCCATCGTGAAGAAGAAAAAAGTGCACTCTACTCATAGACAAGAGGCCCAATGCGTGTGGGATGTCCTCCTTAACTGAGCTGTTACATTAGCTTCGTTAGCTAGCCAAAGAGACAAGATATTTTCCACTCTAAGAACGACAGTCCTTCATGTATAACCTTTGCCGAATTTACAAGAAGACCAAATAATTAAGAATGTGTCATAGACGGCGTTTCACAACATTTATGAATTTCCTCCTAACGCCATACTCACAAAATTGTTACATTTTCAAAGGGAGTCTGGGGACTTTTTTCTCAGGCAACAAAGAAGTGGCCTATATCGGTTACTGAACTTCTCCTATATTTGCATCTTATTTGTTTAACAGGTTGTTTTTTACATAAAGAAAGAAATTCCTTCATGTATAACCTTTGCCGAACTTACAAGAAAGCCAAAATAATTAGGAACTTGTCATGTTTGTTTATAAAGCTTCTGCGAACACAACAACTCCTCAAATTGAGCAAATCCATAAGGGAGTCTCGGGACTTTTTCTTGGGCGACAAATAGGTCACTTACATTGTTTTAGGCTAATTTTACTGTCATTACATATTTAAATTGTGTTTGTTTGAGCTCTGTTCTAGCATTTGTGTATGTACTTCTATATATTGTGTACTTCTTTGTCTTATTGGCTATTCTATCTGCTTCACATGAGGTTACTGTGACTTCAATCTGTTTATATTCTGACTTGTTGCTGCTTGATGGATGTGCTTTCATGTTCCAAATTTCTGAATGTCAGCTGACCTTCTGATGAGTGATCCTGTGATCGTGAGGCATGAATGAAACCGCTGTCGCAAATCATACACTACAAGCACAATTTCAGTGCTCTTCTGCACCAACACTCGGTCAGTCAGTTCAGTCTTGAGTCGTGTCGGCGGCGTTAAGAGGAATGTTAACGGATGCGACCTTGTAAGATTTCCATTAACTCAGGCTTTTATTCAGAGGGAAAACGGTAGAAAAATTTAGACTCGAAATGTTGTTATAATGTTCATCTGAGCAGCTCTTACATAAACCTCTACACACACGAGGACACTTTCCCAATATATAACGATGAACTCACTTTGCCTTGACCTCATCGCTGTCATACTGCTTGTTGTTGACATCATCCAGTCCTCCAATCAGTTGTTTGAAAGATCTGGGAAATATGTGCAAATGAGCAGCAGAGCAAACAAGCAACACAAAGATGTCTTTACAGAGGAGAGCAAAGTGAGCCACAGACTGCCCCGGCGTATAAAAACTGATGTTCATGGTTAACAAAGATCCTCACTGACTCTCTATCAATGACCAGGCATGTGACATCTCCCACAGCGGTGGCACTGGCTGTGCGAACGTCCTCTCTGCAAAAGAGACAAAGACGTGAGACACGAATCTGTGAATTATTGTTGGGCTGATTTTTGCACATTCACACCAAAGATTTCCAGGAATCCATCATTTTCATCACGAAAGCCTCGAGGGAAATAAACACTTGGGTTAAACAGGGAGTCTTAATATTGTGTCTGAGTTGAGGTCGAACTAAGTGAAGTGCAAACAAAAAGTAAAGCCACTTTGACAGGATTTCTTTGCTTTTTGACAGCGTCTTTTCAAGTTTTGAGGCGTGGGAGAATCGTTCTGTGCCTCCTCCGTTAACGAGTGGGAGGAGATGGAACTTGAGGCAAATTTTAGAGGCGGAAAACTTTTCCATCACCGGTCTATCACCAGTTTTTAGCTCAGCTGTTGCGGAAATGTGAATCCCTGCTGCGCCGTGTTAAACCGAGTAGAGCCAGGCCGGCAGATGTGATGGAAACATAGCCAATCGGTTCACACCTGGTACTAACATGCGTCTAGCGACCACTTGGGTTCGGATTTTGCTTTCCAGCTCTATAGGCAAACAAACATGTAGATCGCTGAGACAAACTGACATGATCTTTTTTAATACTGAAAGAAATATCTTAATGTCTAACATTTGCCGAATTAACAACAAGGAACAAATAAATCTGAATTTGTCATTGACAGAGTGTCACGATGGTCCTGAAGTTCCTCCTAAATCAACCATCATAAAATTGTGTGATTTTTTTAAGGGAGTCTGGGGACTTTCGCCGCGAATGACTATGACGCGGATGTCTGCACGGTTGCTTCTTGTACTGGTTCTAATCAAGACGTACTGCACAAACAGCCGAGAGGGCAAATTCCTGTGAATGATGAGAGGCTAAAAATTCAAAGACTGAAAATACCTTCAGAAGTTTTTCAGGCAGTAAAAATAACACTTTGCCCCTTCAATCTTTGGTTCTGGGATAACAGACAAGATACATATGGACTCTAGACGTCTCAGGTACAACGAACACTCTCTGCTTAGATGGTGGGGAATTAATCTCAAAACATAATGGTAAAGTATGAATGATAAAGAATAATTCTCAGGGAGTTTGTGTGTTTGTGTTTCACCCTTTCAGAGCTTGCTCTCCAAACCAGTCCCCTTTAGACAGAGTCTTCACAGGCACCTGCTCGTCACTGCCTGAGTTCTGCTGGGAGATTTTCACCTGTAGAAATCACAGATCACAGCCTCTGTTATCCTTTGTCATTGAACAGTACAGCAGTTAAGAGCCACAGTACCACAATGACCCTGTTTGACGACGGACCTCGGACCAACTGGGCCAGACTGAAGCCTTGAAACCATCCCATTTTCCCTCTCTTTCCCTCTCTGCTAATTGCTCTCTGTTCACTCATTGTCATCCCTCTTCCTCACCTGTCCTTCACTGATGATGAAGAATGTGTCTCCGGTAGCTCCCTGACGGATAATGTAATCACTGTCGCTGTAATGAGTCTGTGGGAGAGCAGAGAGATGTGAATCATGTGCACACAATACTTCAGATTACTGAACAGAATGTTTCCAGAGATTTGTATTTGTCAGACCGGGGGAACAGATGGCAGAAACAGATACTGTACGTCCGTGAGCGAGTGCGAGAATGAGAAATTGTTTTGAGAAAATCGTCACCTCCTCCAAAACATCAGCCAGTTTGCTGAGGATGTCTTCGGTTAGCGACTGAAACGAGGGAACGCTAGGAGGAGAGTTTAGAGTGAGAGACGTGAGTCATTCTCATGTGGTGAGAGCTAAAAACGGTGAAGTGGGGAGCATGTGTGTGAGCTGTACCTGCGGAGGAAGTCTGTGTACTGAGAGAGTTTGATGAGACCAGTCCTCATCATGATGGTCTGGAAACCCTGACGGTCGATTGCCCAGAGCTTGATGTCCGTCAGGGCTACAGACACGCAAAGAAAGAGAGGGAAATAAGGGTAAAAGTAAACTTTCTCCTGTCTCCAATGACCAGGGTTGTCACAAAAATTCATTAAAACTCTTTAAAAATATACATAAATAGACATGGGTCAGTGAAAGTAAATCTGTTTATTATGTGTCAGAGTATAAAGTTCTTGAAGATATTTTGTTTAAGGCTACATCTTGCTAACTGCATGGAGGTATGCTTTTTGCAGACACACAATAAGAATGGCGTTTGCCTATGTGATGTTACATGATGTTACGTATGTGGCGTTACATGACGTTACATATGTGATGTTACGTATGTGACGTACATGAGGTTACGTTTGTGACGTTACATGAGGTTGCGTATGTGACGTTAGACATGTGATGTTACATATGTGATGTTACATATGTGATGTTACATTTGTGATGTTACTTGACGTTATGTATGTGATGTTACATGACGCTACGTATTTGATGTTACATGATGTCACGTATGTGATGTTACGTATGTGATGTTGCGTATGTGATGCTACTTATGTGATGTTACGTGATGTTACGTATGCAATGTTACATGACGCTAGATATGTGAAGTTACATATGTGATGTTGCGTATGTGCTGTTACGTATGTGATGTTACATGACGTTACGTATGTGATGTCAGCGTCATGTAACGTCACACATGTAGCTCCATGTAACGTCACACATGTAGCTCCATGTGTGACGTTACATGACGCTACATATGAGATGTTATAAGATGCTACGTATGTGATGTTACATGACGCTATGTATGTGACGTTACGTGACGCTAGGTATGTGACGTTACATGACGTTACATCCGTGATGTTACATGACTTTACATACGTTATGTTACATGACACTACGTATGTGATGTTATCTGACGCCACGTATGTGACCTTACATATGTGTTGAAATAGGAGATCTTTTGTGTCTTTGTGTCTTAAACTTATTAATTGAAAATGACATGCATATTCATATATTCTGAATTTTTTTAGGGACTGGAAGTAATTCTGGGATTTTTTTAATAAGGTAATTTTTCAGAAAAGAATATATCAGTCACAAATAGTTGATCATGACGTCAAAATACCTTAGTTAACAATCTGCTCTCTGTTGGCATGCCTAATGTACATTGATGGTCATGAGTAATGTTAGCATGGACGCTGATGGAAAAAGGTGCTAAAATGCTCATCTGGAGGTTTTTTGTTTGAAAACTCTGTTTTAAAAAATACTCAGCCTAAAACCAAACCCTGACCTTCAAACTCTCCTTTGAGGTGGTGAGGACCGACCTACTCTGCAGAAATGTCCTCACAACGATCGTCTTAAAGTGAAATTAAAACTGAAAAACACACACGTAAACATCAGTGGTTATCTCCCTCTGTTAATCCCATCAAAGGTTTAATTTTCAACCTGTTTACATCCTGCTGCTCTGCGTCACAGTCGGAACCAGAACACATTATCTTACAATCTTCACCTCAAAGGACAGGAAAGTGGTTAAATCCGGCAGGGCAGGTGACACTTTTCAATTTCCTCCATGTTTCTCAGGCATCACCGTCTCCTCTGTGCTGAACATCCATCATGTTTATTTACATGTATGCTCATCACCCCTGGCCTTCTCTAAACCCCCACACTCTGCCTCGTCCTCCACTATTCTCATTACCACAATCTGTATGAACACACTTCAGTACGGAGCTCCTCATCCACACTGAGCATCAAGTGCTTTTCAAACTGCTCATCCTACAGCCTCGGCTTCATTTTACATTTTAAAGGAGCACTCCATCAATTTGTCGACAGTTGCTCGGGAGGGAGTTTTCCTTCTGTCGGAGAAGATAGCCCTTAATGATGTCTTCATCATTATCTCGGCACAGATTCAAACTAGCAGCCCAGCGGAGAGATTCAGCCTGCGAGACAGTTTCGGAAGGAGTCCCACATGTTTAGAATTTATTGTTCAGTACAGACAGAGGATTAAATTGTGCCTTTTTATTTTTATCTAGTCTTTTATATTAAAGTAATCATTACAATTTCCAATAAAGTTGCTCATTCAGCACATGAAAATTGGCCCTTTAGTGCACATCTATTATTAAGCTGCACTCTGTCAACATGGGGACAGTTGGTTCACTCTGAGCCAAATCAGTGAATACGTTCAGCTCATACTGGTTTGGTCTGTCTTGCAGTCCGTGTTGAAATAAGTACCTCAGAGATTTACTAAAGTAGTAGTGAAGATATCATAAAATATTACAAAATAAATGAGAAAGTCACCCGTACAAATAGTACTTGAGTAAAAGTGTTAAAGTATCTGATATTAAATGTACTTACAGTAAGCATCAAAGGTACAAATAAAGGTAAATTATACAGATATTTACATGAATGTGTATCTTGTATCTGATTATTTGATTGTTTATCGGACCTGATTTTCAAAGCAAATGGTTTTTCTGATCACCTGTGTGAGTGTTATTTTTTTATACCTGACTGCCTATAAAATGAATTAATTTAAAAATGTGCTTCCTTTTTCTGATGCAAAATGCAATCTGCTAATTAAGTAGTAACTAAAGTTATCAAATAAATGTAGTACAAAGAGAAAAAAAGTACAACATTTCCCTTCGAACTGTGGAATGGAAGTACAAATAGAGACGCAGAAAATGGAAATTCTCAAGTAATGTACAAGTGCTTCAAAATGTAACTTAAACTTAAGTTCAATATTCTCAGCAAGAATGCTAAAATGTTGTACTATTCCTTTAAGTTTACCTAGAGGACTCATTTAGAAACAGTTGCCTCATGACAAATCCAGTAACTGAGAAGCAACATGATTCATTCTTTATGTTTGTGTCCTCCAGATGAACTCAAGTCCAATATTCACTCTGTTTTTGGTCTCCACCACCCGTCTGGCAGGGAAAGCTCTGTCTCTTTAGCTGCTAAACGCTCCACTGTGTTCACTTTCTAGTTTTTATCTGTCTGTCTGCTGTGTGTTACCAAACACAACTGTCTGCTTCTACTGGAAACAACACTGATGAGCCATAACATTAAAGTTGTGTCAGAAAATACACTGGAGAGTCTGCTTCTGTCCAGTCAAAGATTAAAAGTAACTACAGATAAACTTTGTAACTGCTCAGACTTGTGATCGAGAGCCTGATTTCTTTGGTGATAATTAATGTGCTTTCTCTCTTTGTCTCACTTGAATGACATTGAACAACAACAAGGACGCTGACTGAAACAGAGGAGACAAAAGGCGAACTCTGTGCCTCACTTAAAGATAAATGGGGTTTAAAGAGCTGTCTGATTTTTTTTTTGATACCTCACACAGCCAAGGGAAAGAGCGCTGTAAACAAATTCTTGCCAAAAACACATCGTTTTATCAGTCATGGTCTAGGCATCCCTCCAGCACATCAAAGTGATACACACACACAGATAAACACACCAACAGAAAAACAGACCGACACCACATTTAAAGCCAATCCATCATCTAATGCGCGACCGTCAGCCAGGAAAATAAAGGGATTTAACTTGCAAAAGCCATAACAAGCTGAGTGTAATAACATCAACAAGGGAGGTGAAGGAGACGGAATGAAAAGTGACAGGAGTGGAAGTCGAAGATGTCAAGAAAGCTCGTCAGTAGAGAGGTTTCTCCTTCAAGACATATACAAATTGAACATACTTTCCAGTTTCTAGCCCTGTATCCCTGTGGTAATTGCTCAGGTGTAAGGTAAGGTAAAGAATTTTGGATTATCTTTCCTATAAAAACATTTTTGATGACTTATTTTGAACTCATAGACATGAATTTATCCCTGTATTCAACACGGTTTGGGCCCGTCATATAAAACAACAATTGACTGTTACAGGGAATACAAAGTTATTCACTTTCTTGCAGAGACTTTGATGAGAAGTTGATACGACTCTTGTGTCAGTTTGGTGCAGCCGGTTGGCTTAAGGGAAACAGTGAGTCTGCTCTGTACAAAGATAACAAAATCTATCTAAGCAGCATCTTTAAAGCTCACTTATAAACACGTTATATCACGGTTGTGTAACAGAAAGAAAAACTGTTCGAAAACGATAATTCGCCATTTTACGTGGGTTCTTTCTTGGCTGCGACCAATAAGCTTCCTGGACTCTCTGCCGGTTGCCTGGCAACTACTCAACAACCATCGGCTCATCTTACAGTTCATATTGATAACACTGTTATGAAGACGGATAATATTTTTAAAGTAAAACCTCTACAGAGCTTGTTGAAAGGTGCAGAATAAAAGTATGTCTTCTCCTTAAAAACATTATTTTGATTTCGGATACATAATATCAAAATGATTGTTAACGTCAGCTTGTGTGAGCAACGTTAAGGTTTTCTCGCTAGTTTCAGCAACGTTAGCTAGTGCACAACCTGGCAACCACTTGGGGGGGGGGGATTCAAACACTAGCGTTGCAGGGAGATGGGATGCCAAACTTTCACCAATTGTGTAACAGATCCTGGCTATATTAATCAAACCATAAGCTGCATCCAAAATCACTCCACCGTTTCTCTTTCATGACCCTCATATGATCAACCCTACATTAGATGGTGTTTTACACAGAACCATCTGGGTCCCATTGGCAAAGCAAACCCTTAATGAAGCCAGTCAGGAGAAGAACAAAAACATGTTTTTACATTGAGAAAAGCCTTCAGTGGTTCTTTGTTCTTCCGTTAATAAAGTATACTCTCCAGTTCATATATAACTGATGCTATAGCAGCTACGCTAACCTTGTTGGTCGTCACATCTAAACCAAATTCGAACCACGGTGGGACGCTAACTCTAACCCTAATATTGAAATATAACAGCATGAAGCCCCACATTTGAAAACTCAGCACGCCTTTCCAAAAGAGAGGAATAACCAAGAAGAATATGTTTTGTGTGTGTGTGTGTGTGTGTGTGTGTGTGTGTGCAGCAGTATTTTGAAAGAGAGGGTTAGAGGCTGTATGGGGATGATGATTGTGGTTGACCTTCATCACATCAATTTGCCAGTGCATGAATAAATGGTAGTGCACCATTAAAGCACTTTCACATTCTGAAATCATTTCACTTCCAGCAGCACTGATGGATGTGGCGGCCTTCACCGGGACTGTCGGGCTCACATGTCTGTGACACTGACTGACAAAATCACGAGCCATTTCCGCCATGTCTGAACATCAAACTGCTCGAGGATAATGGGCTTGTTGGTGGGTGAGGCTGCTTGCTACGTCCAGTGTGTAGTAACTGTGTGTTTTGTGTGTTTACCTGTCACAGTCGCTGTGCGGGTGCAGTTGTACAGGATCGCCAGCTCCCCAAATACTTTTCCTTGACCGATGGTGCAGAGTTTCTTTCCTTGTTTAGTCACCTCAACCATTCCCTCTGTTAAGGACAAAGCAGTGATGTCAACTAAAGCTAATGTCAACAAGCTAACATGCTCACAAGACATGCTAATATTCAGAAGATCACGTTAACTAACTATACATTTGTGTTCCCCCCAGGATAAGCTGCACTTTGAGGATTTTCTGACTTGTCATTTGTGGCATCATCAGGTCACATTTGACATTTTTCCAATACTTTTGTTTATAAAGAAATACACACAAAACCAATGTCATTCCCTTTAGCTTCAGATGTACTACAGTAGACACCCTTACCTATGATGGTGAACACGGTAAACATCTTACCTGCGAGTGTTAGCATTTAGCTCAAAGCACAGCTGTAGCTTATCTACGTACAATTCCACCTGATTGCTAACGTAGATGTAAACTTGTGAGAGTTGACAACTCTGTCTTCACTTCACTTCCAAGCATCGAGTGGAAGAAAGAGACACTGAACAACCTAACGTTAGCTAAGCGTGGCCAGCTAATGTCGCTAATGGTGATCTAAGATACTGAGGTGATTATCAAAATGATCAAAAACTCTCTATACAGATACAAAAAGGTAAATGTTATAAACAAGATGTATAGTACAGCTCTTACCAAGTGTGAAAAAGAGCCATAGCAACCTAATGATAGCTGAGCTGCTGACTAGCTAACGGTAAATACTCTACTGAACTAACTACTACTAGAGTAGTTCATTTCATTTCCTTCACTTCTCAATTAGTTTGCAGTATTGTTAACAGTGCAAATAGTGATTGCATTTATAATAAAGTAGTTGAAATATCCTTTTACAGCCATATAGTTAGTGTTTCAACATTCCCCAATTCACATGGCATGCACAGACTGGCAATAGGCATCACAATGAGAAGAAATCCATCCTAACTAGACCCCTAAGGAGAGCCGTGAATTCAAAAGAGAGGATTTAGCTTCTGTTAGGAGCTTAAAGAGACTGAACAGAACGACTTGGGCTCATCAGGGGCGTTTTAAACAGCTCTTAAAAGAGACGAGGGAGCAACACACCGCAGCAGTGCTGCCTCTCAGCCGCAAGTGTGTGAAAGGCTGGTTGTCCTTGAGAGGGAACAACAACTAAGACTTTGATGAGAGAGAGGAGTGAAGGTGTCAGGAACACATGACTGAACCAGACTGAAGCCGCGACTCAAGTTCTCTGTGCTTTTTATTCATGCAGTATGTGTGTGAGGAGCATTTTTTTTTTTTATCACTCCACACACTAAAACATCTCCCAGACAATGACCTCACCATGATATCACCTCACCTCCTGGCGTAATGTTCGTCTCCTCCTGCTATTTTCTCCACATTTTACATCGTGTCACATAATGCCTCTGATGGAGCTTCTGTTTACTCCGGCTGATAGAGGCTATTTTGCAATCTTGTGCTGCCCGCGCTCAGAGTAATGGCCCTGTCCGTCCAAATCAGACCAATTCAACGCTTCACCTTGAATTACTTTAGTCCCGCTGGACAGAACAGGCTGTGGTCCACAGGGAGGATAGTTTATCTTGATAGTAGCAGCGTTGCCTCTTATTTGGACCAAATTTAGATGTAGGCTCATGTTCCCCGCAGGATGAAACAGTGAACTTCTTCCTCAAATGTTGAGGTAAAGAACTACTTTTCACAGCTAGCTGGTGAACTACTGTAGCTGTAGCATTTTGAAGCCTCGAGTTTGGTGTTTTGGACGCTGCCTAAGTGGTTCCTTGGAGCAAGAAGTGACCATATTTTGACAAGAGGCTGGAGCTGGAGACGATGTCCTGACTGGATCTGACTGAGAACCGGAGGACACGCCATGGTAGATACTTGTCAATCACAAGGTAGCATCATCCTAAAGTGCTTCATCGTCTAACTGGAAGCATCGTTTACAAAATGAACATCATGCTGTGTTGAGATTAATTGAAACTAGCGGCCGAGACCATAAACTCACTTGGAAGCTGTTTACAGAGTTAAAAAAGAAAGTGAGAAGTAAAGAGATTTTCTCATAAGCTTAAATACTTGATTGACCAGGCTTACCCTCCAGAACGTAGACCATGGAGCCGTCGTCTCCCTCCTGGATGACACAGCAGCCCTTGGCTAAGCTGGTGGGATGCATACAGTCCATGATGGTGAGAATCTGCACACATGAGCCGACAAATGTGTTTGGGTTTTTTTTTTTAAATCACACGTACGAGACAGAAGATGATGAGAGAGGTGTCATTACCTGCCCGTGTTCCAGGTGTTTCATGAAGTCGTTGTCCATTAGAGCCCTCTGGATCAGCTCACTAGACCTACAAAAACAGGAACATGTCAGAAAGGGGGTTCATCAACGAGTGTGTGTGTGTGTGTGTGTGTGTGTGTGTGTGTGTGTGTGTGTCTGCTCACTCTTTGCTCTTGCAGTAGCTGGTGAGTGTAACGTCGGTGAGCTGGGAGGGGTCCAGCGCTGTGGGCTCAGCGGAGATGGCCTGCCTCTTTGTGCGCTGAGGCTCATCAGGTGCTGCTGGAGGCTGAACCGCTGCTCCACACAAACACAAGAAATAGGACATTCATTGATGAGCTGCTGGGCCCCATTAACCCCCTCGTTCCTGCCCACATCTGCTGGAATGTGAAGTCTGAATGAATGTGCTCAAGTGGCGTCACTTAAGTCGGATGGCATGTTTTCAAAATGAAACAAATTTGCTGGTGTGGCGTTAGAAAGAAGTGAGTTTACGCAGCTTGCATTGTGGGTAATGTAGGCACCGGGTTTTGACAAAGAAGAGGAATGTGTGGAATAAAAAAGATGATATTTCTGGTTTTGCTGCATCGATTTTGATCCTGTTTTAAAAAACTGATGATCATGACAGTGTTAGAGGAAATAGGCGATCACAAGGGAGATGATTTACCAATGACTGACCAATTACATTCAAGGTAAATTATCCCACATAATGCTACTCAGCCAAATCAAATCTGCGCACGGTGGCTGCCAAAATCCCAAAAACCCGAAAGGACTGATCGCACATTATATGGTACATGGAGGCAGTGACGTAAAACTGTTGACGCAGATATCGGTCATTTCGTCTGATAAAACAGTTCTCGCAGTTTTGTCCTTTTTCCTCGCAGCAGCTGCACGTCAGGGGGAGAGAAACCGAAGCGAGTGACTCAATAAGCGAATATCTTCTAAATGAGAAAATTACATGTTGTAATTATATTTTGCGGTCTTCCTCCAGCCGGGGGCCTTGGAGGTCACATCCTCTGGGTTTTTTCCTGGAATTGCAACAATCTGGAGGCAGTTTAAGTTCAAATTCAAGTTGATTTATTGAAGTATCAAGAACTGGGATGTCTTGAAGAGTCGGATGTGAAACAAACACAATAAAATGTAATGTGTGTGATCATTATAAATATATAATAGCAAACATTACTGGATATCTTTAGGCAACGTTGTTTTTACTTTTTGGGACTAAAACAAAAAATGCTGATAAAGACATGTAGAAGGAGTGCGGAGATTTAAAGATAATATAACAAATCAACTAATTTGGTGTCTGATTAGCAAATTATGTTATTTTCTACCACGAGGGGTCTCGAGGCTTCCAGCTCTTGATGGATGGAACCAGAACCAGACCTTCTGGAGGAATAAACACCCAGAGTCACATCATATTCTGCTCCGATCTGGAGACCTCAGAGATTACCTTTTAACTTTTGGGATTAAAAAGTGGATTTATCTTCACTCCTGTTTATTAACCTGACTGCAGCAGTGATCCATGGAGGTGTAGCTGGAGGGGAAAATGTGCCTTTACCTCATGAACGCAGTGTTAGAGAGAGGAGAGGGGGAGAAGAAGGGAGAGATCCAGAGTCTTTGTGAGCGTTTGACCTGAATTGTGTCGTTTGGGGCGAATAAACCCAAACGATCTCACCGTCAACCTCGCGTAAGTAACGCAATGAGAAAATTGTCGACTGCCTTCCTCATTGTCTAACTTGTTCCTTGAAGTTAAAGCGACCAAATGAAACATGTCGTAGGAAACATTTGGGAAAATGTGAGTCTTTAGTCATCAACACAGACTTATTTCACATCACATCTTCAACTGTCAGGTGTTGTTTCTGCACTGACTCACCTGTGTTCGCCGCCTCCCCGGAGCCGACCGCCTGCTGTGAGGCGCTGCGGTGTCGGTCCAGTTCTATCTGCAGCTGCCGGATCAGATCGTCTTTGGTGTCCAGCTCCAGCTCCAGCTCGTCGATGAGAGAGTCTCGCTGTCTGAGCTCCTCGATCTTCAGCTGCAGAGCCAGCTGAAGATCCCTCAGAGTGCCGGTGCTCTTAGAGACAGCCATGTAGAAAAAAACAAACTGGAGGAGGAGGAAGAGGAAGGAGGAAGAATCATGTTACATAACATTTTCTCAACTCAACTTCAGGTTGTATCCTCATGAGTCATGCTTTACTTCCCACTTCCTGTCTTTGTATATTTCCCGCGTGATTTCAATGTACACCTCAATTTTTTGTTAGCCAATCAGCCCCTGTGGATTTAATAGTGCTTTCATGTGCTGTAGGATTAATCGTAAAGCATCAATCAATTCACGTGAACAACTCGGCGAGTCTGAGAATATTTGAGTAGACATGTTGCCGAGTTGATGCTGAAACACGGTGGACGAAAGAAAACATTGGGTTGATGGTAACGTGCATCTTTATGAAATATATTTGACATTATCTGTCTTCTTTGCTCTTCTTTGTCACTCAGTAGCGGGAACAGCTGTCAATGTATTTTTCTTTTAACCCTCTGAGCAATGAAATGCTGAACATCGTTCATGTTGTTCCCTCATTCTGACTTGTTGCAACATAAACCAATGTTAAAAGAACGAGTATCGATTATCTGATGAGCTCTTGAATGCAACATAAGTCTGTGTTTTCTGCTTCATTCTTCTTCGTTGGTTTCCTGTTCCCCGGTCCTGCGTTCTCTCCTTTTGTTGCCATAAGCTTTCAGTTGTTCTTCCTCAGGTTTCTGTATTACTCTTTTCATTTTCTCTGATTTTCCTCTGCCTGTGTTTTGTCAACCGCCGGTTTTATTGCCTGCATTTTGGATATTGGACTTTGGCTTTTTATGTCTTGCGTTTGGGTCCTTTTATGGCCTAACCTTTGCAGGAAAATAAATCAAACTAATAAAATAAAATGTCTTTTTATACATTCAAAAAACATTATTGATCCAAGGTGAAAACCACAAGCAACGCAACAGGACACTGAAAAAAATAATGATTTGCCTCAAATGTTGACTTCATAGTCGACATAAATAATTTAAATATCTTTGTATGATTATATTAAATGAATGCAGACTTGGTATTGCATTTCTGACTCAACATGATAGAAGAACTGCATTAGATGTGACTCTTTACGTGGAACTTGTGCAACAGAATTATATAGAATATATGTAATTAAAATGATTAACACAAATTATAGTTTCTTTCAGTGTATACCTGAATATAATGTTATTAAACTCAGCTTCATCTTTAGCAGCAGCAGCAGCAGCATTAAAGTCAAATGTAATACAATAATATAATAAATATCTATTATTCTGAACGTCTGTCTGCAGAATCAGTATTTTTTTTCCCCATTTTAAAGCAATGAATGCAGGATTTGTATTCTACGGAGTATTTTAATGCTTCTTTCACTGAAGTTAAACACGTTGTTTCTTTGTCTTCCTCTCTACTTAACAAGCCCGTTTGTCTCAGTCAAAGTACCCAGTTAAGATCTAATTTACACCACATACACAGTGAATATTTATCCTGTAGTCTGAACTGATTCATCATATACTCACTTTTTCGAGTCTTGAAGTGCGGATCGTTGAAACGCTGTCAGCCGGAGGAGGAGGAGGAGGAGGAGGAGGAGAGTCAGTCCTCGGTCGGTTCTGCCTCTTAATTTCCGTGCGGGACGAAGAGATCAATTAATAAAACCATTCAGATGTAACTCAGTGAATGAACACGTCCAGGCGACGTCATGGTTGTGGACACAACAGCAGCGGCGGACCGGAGAGAAGACAGACTGAGCTTCAGAGGACAGAGGAGGCGCAGATGAGCACAGCTGGGGTTGACAGCACTACTACAAAATAAAAGTCCAGAGGAGCGTTCACATCAGTACTCCAGTAAAAGTACTAATAGCACACTGTGAAAATACTGAAGGGACAGTTCTGCTTTTAAAATGTTACTGAAGTGAAATTATGTAAATATAATCAAGAAAATGCACTTCATGTATTAAAAGTAAAAGTACTCTATGTGGTAAGACTATTATATATGACATCATTAGATTAATATGACTCATGTTTTAATGTAAAAGAAGGATTTTACTCTTGTAGTTAGCTGAGGTGGAGCTCATTTTGAGCTATTTTGTACAGGACTGCAACTACAGTTAATTTTTATTCATTTTTAAAAAAATATTTTCTTAATTTATCAATGAATTGTTGTTGTACAAACTGTGAAAATGCTACAATAAGTCAAAACTTAAGCAGCAACACCGCAATACGTACCATATTCTATAAATATAATGAGATAGACAAAGTAGGTGCCCTATAGCAAATATGATTATGTATACATAATTATTTAGTGTGAATAATATAAGAAGATATGCAGAAAACTCAAAATTTGAAGAAGCAAAACTCACACATAAAATAAACAGATCAATGTGGTGAAGTAAAAGCACAACATCCCTCTGAAATGTACAGTAGAAAAAGGAACTGGCATCAAAATAAAAGACCCACGTAAAGTAAAAGTGCTCAGTAAGAGTTGCACCACATTTAATAGCAAAGGTCTGAAAACTTACTTAAGAGATGCTGCTTACAATCAAGGACCTTGCTGATAACACGGATGACTTCTACTGAAGTGTATATTTAAACGTGTATCTTTAAATTGAGGTTTTGCTACTTTTACCTTATTCTTATTGAACTATATGCAGCACAAAGCCATGTCATTAATTACATTTCAGTACAAAAGCAGCCTGTATCCTAAATATGAAAGTGTGTAAGTGGTAGTATCTCATAAAATCGACCAAATCATATTTTATTATACTTTTATTAAGCTGTCATTTTTTAAGCAGATGTAATACTACAGTCCGCCGTTGGGGGGCGGCAGCACGCCGTCACCGTGTCTCTGCCGTAGAAGAAGAGAAGATCAAACCGGAAGTTCCTCTTCTTCTTTAACACAACAAGCAAGATGGCGGCGCAAGACGGAGGAACAAACCAACTGGAGTTGTATCCTTTAACGTCAGCTCTGCATATTAATCTATCTGTCATATATGTGTTCTTTAAAGAGCTATCTTTATGTTTATTTAAGGCGCCATGTTAACGGTTAAACATTAGCTGAGCGCTACACGTCTGTGACGGCTAACCGTCCTCCTGCTGCCTACACTGGGGGAGCCTGAGTGAGAGGCGCCGCTGGGTGTCTCCGGAGTGAATGTCTGTCCAGTAATCGATTAATAAACAAAATAATGGTTATCAGATTAATGTAGTGGAGTAGAAATACGTTATTTGCCTCTGAGATGTATGTATTTATTGATTATAATTTGTAAATATAACTGCAACATAACTGGTGATTAAATAAATGTAGAGAAGTGAAAAGAACAAGATTAATTGAATTTTAATCTAAAAGTAGAACATTTTAATCCTCTAATCAAAATTGCACTTGAGTAAATGTTTTAGGTACTTCGCTTCACCTCTGACAATGCATATGTCTGCATGTATTGACTTTACTGCCAATGCCCAGATACAAACAACAAAAGAGAACATTTGCTTTTTAGACAACAGACAGTTTGGATAGAAACATTTGTCACAGACGTTCAGTAAAGGAACATGCTGTAGATATGTTTGGTAGATTCCTTGACCCTCGTGCAGCTCTCTGGACGTTCCCTTCCCGTCGTCTCGTGAGGCCGAGATCGCTCTGCGCTCTCTGTCGCCGGACCGAGAGCCGAGGAAAGGCGGCATCAGCAAACAGCTCACAGTGTCCGGCAGCAAGCTGTCTGTGTGAGAAAACACGGCTTCAGCCCTCCTCTGCCTTTATCTGACAGCCACAGTGTTGATGTCTGCTGCTGAACTTCTTCTTCGTGTGTTTCAGGAGATGGAGCGCAGATGAAGCTCGGATCCTCAGAGTGTCTGTGAACTCATTCCTGGATCATCTGTCGCTCGTTCTGGAGACCATGGAGATGTTTGGACCTCCTGTTTCACAGTGAAGCCTGACAGATGTTTCAGGACTGAACTGATCCTTCGTCCTCCACAAGGAGCCGACTCTGGGGGAAAAACAGGGAGTGACTCTGAGGACTGGCAGCTTAAACTGTGTTTGTTTCAAGCAGGAAAATCTGAAGTCTGATTCATTAAATGGGACTAAGGAGTCGGTGGTTTGACTGCAGGTAGTAGTTTTTATTTTAAGCACCTTTGTTAAAGGAAAAAGGCTTCTGGCTCCTGACAGACAAGAGAGATTTCAGTGGAACTGGATCTCAAACCAGCTCCAAAAACTCTTAATACTCTCTGGCTGCAGCTTGTCAGATGGGAGGATTTTCAGTTTTATGTCTTTACAAATCAGATCTTGAACAAAACAAGTCATTTGGAGACATCTCTTGTTCTCTTGGCAACTGTGTTAAACATTTTTGACAGTTTTCGGAACATTCTATAGACAAAGCAGTCAATCAAAAGAAAGACCGGCACTTGATTTTAAGCCCCGCTGTTGAGGATTTAAAGCAGTTAGCATTTAATAAATGGTTTAGATGCACTATGCTGTAGTTTTAAGTGTTTATTCATGTATTTATATAATGCCTGTGAAACCTCCATAATTGTGTGCTGTTATATAAACATGAGACATGATGAACACAGTAAAACTTCATCTAACTGTCGACACATTTTGTACCTTCATAAACGCTGAAAATCACCTTTTTTATCTGCTCATAACTTCATTATAATGTGTTAGAAACCATTTAGTACATGTTAAACACTTGTAATCGATGAAAGTTTGAAAAGATAATGAAAACAATACATTTCAAACAACATAAGATCTGGTGGTGTAATGAATTTTCACTAGTAAATTTCAGTGACTGTGCTGTACAGAGTTTTTTTCATTAAAGAGAAAGTTGTTAATTATGTACTCTTTTTAGATTTTAGTCGTTGACACTCAATACTTCCTGCAAGGTGGTTATGTTTCCGTCTGTGTCCGTGTGTTTGTTGGTTTGTCACCAGGAGGACACAAAAACTACTGAACGAATTTCCACAACGCTTGGACAGAGGACGGGTCGGAGCCCAGAATAGATCCCAACCTTTGGGAGTTTTTTTTCCCGCTTTCTTTAACATTGACAGATGACTCTCTCAGAGAATAACGCATTAATCGTAATCAAAAGGAAAAAATCAGGTGTATTTAGATGGCTGGTATCTGTGAGTGAGTACAAACAGGGACAGAAGTGTTTGGTCTCGTTTCCGCTCCCGAGAAGTGGTTTAGAAAGTGTGACTTGTCCTCTGAGGCTACTGTTGGACTTAGATACCATGATGTTGACACGGGTTCTTGAACAACGCTTTTTATTGAATCAATTTTAGAGAAAGATAGCAACACACTTACTCGTGGTGAGCCCCGGATTGTTAGTCAGCACTCAGCCCTGTCTGAGACCATGACAAGACAACCTTTTCAACAGACTTTTGTTGATTGTAGTCTTTAGATTTTGAATTTGTGATGAAGTTTCTTGGACCCGGCTGCATGTGTATGTATGTTTTCTGCGTGGTGTGGGTATTTGAATATTTCCTTTCTTGTTCGACAGATTATCTTTTATTTTACAGTGCTTTTCCATTTTTGAAGTACTTTCAATTTCTATCTGTAACACAACGCAACCAGTCTTCTCATCATGTCAGTCAATCTCTTTCTCTTTCCTTTTGGTGGAATATCTGATCTGATGGAGTTTTTAACTGTTATGAATTTGGAGCGACAAATGAGGAATGTGTGATGTGACGGGCCCTCTGGCAGTGATGAATCTACAGAGAATCATCACTGATGGTTAACCAGCAGAGGGCGCCACCTGATCAGACATTCAGCACCATGTTGGTATTTTTCTTTTTCATGATTTTGTATCAGAGAAAAGTCTCTTTCCTGTCAGGAGAGCAGGAAAAAAAACCACCTCAGGCCTTTGTTAAAGCAGCCACACCTCTCCATCAGCTGTTTGTTAAAACGTTAACTGAACACATTCATTTGCTCGTTCCTCGTCATAAACACAGTGAGGCAAACGACTTTCTGCCCCACTGACAGGATGATAAGTGGAAGAGCTGACAGTGAGAAAGGAAATGAAGCTCTGCAGTGACTGACGGACGTGTAATGAAACTTCAGACCATCAGACATCTCATCGACTCTGTTCTTTCCTTTTTCACAATAAAAGCATTCGCTACTCTGAGATGATAACAGCAGTCTGATAAATGCAGATATTTATAGACGCACGCGAAGCAGATCTGATTCCTTCATCTGTTTCATCTCGGTCGGCTGGAATTACACTGAATAAATATGTGCGGATGTGCTTCCTTTAATCAAGAAAATAAGAGTCTATAATTGGATACTTTGGTCTGCACAGTTTGAGATGAATCAAAGAAAGAGAAAAGATTTTGATGTTGGAAAATCCTCAATAACACGTCCGATAAACGGAGATGGAATCTAACCAGGTATATGTCCTGACCTGAGCGTCTGCACTTTACTCTCTAACTTCACTCCACTGCACTACAAAGGGAAATATTGTACGTTTTACTAGGTGCCTGTAGTTTGGTTGATTTGGTGCAACTGAAAAGAACGGTACATTGTGTTTTAGTTCCGGTCCAGTTCTTGTTCACATTGACATTTTACAAACGAACCTAGAGGAGTGAACATGAAGTCACACAGACTGACAGGTAACTCGTTGATTGGACAGTTTTGACATTTCCTGCTTCATCAGGATCCACGTGAGGAAGTAACTTTAATCCCCCTGATGTGTAGTCATGTTCCTTGATGTCACAAAGAGCTCACAGAGAGATAACGAGGCTGATCATCAGCATTATTAGTATTTTTAGACTGCGAATCAGCCTCATGTTGAATAATGACAGGCGGGATAACTGGGATGAGTCGTACGGGAACGATTGCACAGGATCACTCACACAGTTTTTATGGACTTTAATAAACTGTCACAGTATGTAGGACACACGAACAGCAGTTTTATCAACCTTTGAGCTGTTAATAGTGGAAAATACAGCACTGAACACCTCATGACTTTACATTAATACGAGGCTTAGCGACAGATCAATAACATCGCGTTTGGTGCAGGTCGAGGTCAGCAGATGGAAGAGTTGGTAATGACAAGCTTATAATATTGTGCTAAAATCACAAAACTGCTATCATAAATCCAGTAATTGGTTGCCGTGCATTCACACCACAAACGAACCGCAGCAGGGTCCATTTGGAAGCGAACCATGAGCCGGTGTTTCAAGTGGTATCAGTCCGTGCACGGTCCGTCTTACCTGAGCCAGACAGGTCAGGTGTGAAAGCATCCTGAGGCTCATGCACACAAAACATAGAGAGAGTTTAGAAAAACTGCTTTGCTTTTTTTTTGTAAATTGAATTATTCAACAGTTTTGCACAAAAACAGCTAAAAAGATCGATTAATCAATTAATCGATTGTATTTCTTTAGGCGATTAAAGCCTTTGTCTTTGAAATGAAATGAAAGATGCAACAAAGGTCCTCAAAGTTCATGTATGATTTCCTCTTTTGATACAAATTACAAGACATGAATGTGTTTGTGCAGTAATGTGAATCAACAAATAAAACTTTAAATGACATGTTTTAAAAATTTCCCCAGAAACTGTCAGGAAAAAAACATGATAAACTGACGAAAGTAATCACAGCGCAGCTGTTAAATCTGCTGTCATCTGTAGTAAAGCAGGTTTTTATTTCATCATGACAGCTGAGGCCACACACACACATTAAAAGAGCATTTTTTTGGGTTTGTTTTCATCCCAGTGACTCATCATCGCTGACATTTAAACATCATCCCACTTGCACAAATGACAAGTGCCTGTAAAAGCGCCTAATGTAAACGGCTGCTGTGAATCAACAGGAGCTGAACCCGGCGCTCAGATGTATCAGAGTAGATGTGAGGGCAGCAGCGCGAGGTTAGTGTTCGAAACGCAGCCGTTAGATCTGTTGCACAACTGCAGGTACAACCGGTTCAGGGCAGTATGGCAGCAATCAACAGCGACGTGCGTCGCTGCATCTGGAGGAACATCTGGAGAACAAACATCAGCTAGTTCACCACAACATGCAGTTTGATCACCGGTGAGGAAGGAGGCTGAAGTCATTTGTGGTCAAAGAAAATCTACTTTATTTGTTTTCAGGTTTTATTGCCAACGCCAGGGAGGTCATATTTCCTTCCGTGTGCGTTTGTTTGTTGGTTTGTCAGCAGGAGAACATAAAAACTACTGAACAGAATTCCATCAGACTTGGACGGAGGATGAGTCTCGGCCCAGAATAGACCCCATTAACTTTTGGAACGCATACGTACTTTTATTTTTATGACGCTGAAATCACTTCTGTCCTTTTTTTCCCTTCACAGTGACGTGAGCTCTGGTGTTGCTCGGTCACGTGCGCCTGTTTCAGCTGCTCACCTGAGCAGACGGTTGCTTTCCTGTTTAGCTGAGGTGGACCAGATAAAATGTCGACAGCTGTTCTGAGGTGGTTTTTGTTTAACTTTTGGAGCTTTCTTCCTCATCCCCCTCTGCGTCGACTCCCTCCTTCCGTAAGTCGGCTGTTCGAAGTTGAGTTGTTTTTTTTAAAAACACAATATTCCCTCACGCTGTCCTCTTCACTTGCAATCAGGGACAATTTAATGACAACTTTTCAGTGCACGGACCAAAATAAACGTAGGTCTTTGCACCCAAATATTATAACATTTTCCTGATTGTAAGTGAAGACGACTGTTTGTTCAATCAACTGTCAAGTATTTTTCTGACTCCAGAGGATGCCACAAGCTGCTGCACAACAACATCATCCACCTACATTTAAAGCTGCCCTGCCAAAAGAGGCAAACCCTCGTAGTTAAAATGACTCAGGCATTTCTGGATTACAGATGAGCAGCATGCACGTACCTCGGCTCAGTTTCTGAGGACGCCGGAAAAAAACGTCAAGACTTAACTGAAACTTCTATAATCTCCCTGTTAAAAAACAGTAATCTGTGGATTTGCGCATGTAAGCTGCCAGAGAGTTAACTAATGCAGACACTTTAGCAGAGTGATGGAGCTTAATAGAAATATTTAAGAGAAAACAAGACTTTGGGAATCACTTCAGGAGAAACTGTATGTGATGAATGAAGCTTTGAAATAATTACATCTGACATTAAAGCGGAGCCGGCTCTTATTGCTTTATGACTCATTTAGAGTCAATGGAGCGATCGCTGCAGTAATAACAGTTTTACTCTGATCTTTACCCACATTTTTATAACATTTACTTTCCTGCTAAGTCAGTGAAATCGAGTTCACACAAAATCAGCAGCGTGGAAGAATAATATGGGGCTGTTAACGACCTCAAAGCTGGACTCTACTGTGAAATTCAAACTGTGAACTCAACTCAAAGGCAACACTTCCCTGTTTTGACTGTGTCACTGAGAGGGTGTTAAGTTTTGGTGAAGGGACAGTGTTTTTGTTAAGATTCCCACAGTCGAACTTCAAAACAAAATAATTTGTGTACTCAGTTTACTGCACTTTAATCTGCGGGTTTTTTGGGACTGTTACTACAAATCTTTCTAAGTAAGTAAGTAAGCTTTATTTGTACAGCGCCTTTCACAGACCAGGGTCACAAAGCTCTTTAACAACAAAACAATACACGGTTAAAAAGTA
Organism: Diplodus sargus; assembly: GCA_903131615.1. Lineage (NCBI taxonomy): Eukaryota > Metazoa > Chordata > Actinopteri > Spariformes > Sparidae > Diplodus > Diplodus sargus. Next base: position 13,542,912 of record CAEMYA010000179.1, on the reverse strand, counting down.
TATACAAATTTAAACTTGAAAGGCCAAGACAACTCAGTGACAATCAAAGCAGCCCCAAGACAATTAAGCAAAGGCCTGCACAAATAAATAGGTCTTAAGTTGCCTTTTGAAGGAGTCAACAGACTCCATCGAACGCAGAGAGAGCGGAAGATCGTTCCAAAGCCGGGGAGCAACGGCCTGGAAGGTTCGGAGCCATCAGTAGATTCTGATCCACAGACCTCAGAGCCCGAGCTGGGGCGTAAGGCTGGATCAGATCATGGATTTAAGGTGGAGCCTGACCATGCAAAGATCTGAAAGTTAAAACCAGAATTTTAAAATTGATCCTAGAGGAAACTGGCAGCCAATGAAGAGCTTTAAGAATAGGGGATATGTGTGTCTTCCTATTAGAGCGGGTCAGAATTCTCGCTGCAGAGTTTTGCACTAACTGCAGGCGAGACAGCTCCTTCTTGTTCAGACATGAAAACAAACTATTACAATAGTCTAAACGCGAAGACACAAAAGCATGAATGATCAGCTCCAAATCATTTTGGACACTAAAGGACACTGATGTTCTTCGGCTTGCTGCAGCCGGGCTTTACGACATCAGCTGGTTTAATATTAAGCAACACTTTGCTGCACTGTTAGGCCCAGTGTCCACATAACGCTTTTTTCTGAGCGCCAGTATATTTTTCCAACTGTTCCCAATGAGGAGTGAACATCTGTGGCAGCAAGCAGCCGTCCAGAGACAATGTGCAGCGCCCAGTGTCTTTTTCAGAGCGCTCCGCATCGGCTGCTGTTGAAAATCTTAAAAATGTTTAAAAAGGCTCCGGTGATGTAACATTACTGTTTTTGTCTCCTACGGATCTTGCACCCACGTCCTCCTTGGTCTGATGTCAATAAAACACAAACAGCGTCGATCTTTGAGTGGTGGCTGTCAACATTTTGTTCACATAGACAAGATGCACGTGCAGCATATTTTCTCGCTGTGCGCTGAACGCTTCATTTCAGCGCTCCTGAGCACACAGCCAAAAACTGCTGTGTGGACACGAAGTTAAACAATTTAAAGCTTTTGATAGAGCTAACCACAGCATTTTGTTATATAAGCTACATCTGTTTACTGCTGTTTAAACCGTCTTGGTACAGATCAGGCTATTGGCGTAATGGTTGATAAAGGTGTCCCACAAGGACTAACACTTGGCCTCATGTTATTAACGCCAAACATAATATTTAATTTAAAAACAGAGCTTTGCAATGTTCACATCTATGCTGATGATGCTGCTGTCATTGGATTTACCAAGACTACAGTCGGATATTGATAACCTCCAAATTTCTAAGCTAAGCTTGAAGACTAGAACTGGTAAACCACCGTATAAATTCATCGAGCGTTGGAAATGGGGCTCTGGTCCTTCCAATGCAAGCTGCTTAGTGAAGACTAAAAACTTAGAAAAATTACCTGGATTCTCTACAAACCTCCACATCAGCCCCTGGCTGACTTGAATGGAGATAACTTGAGACCTGGAAATGTTATCGTATTTAATAGATCGAATAATGATGAATTTGTACCTTAGCTTCGTGCAGTGGTGTAATAACATGGTCATCGGCTGAATTTTGGAAACAATCTCTTTAGAAAACACAAGCTCATGATACATACACGTTTGGTTCAGTAGGATAATCCTCACAGATGAACACCACTTTTGTGATTTTTGGGTTGAAATTTAAATCACTAAAAGCAAAAGCTAATGTCTTTAACTCCAAAAAGATAAAGACTCCATTTACAGCTGTAATTTCAGGTCTTTGGTATCTAGATGAAGTCCAGGGGGGGTTCAGTACACGTTTGTTCCCTCTAAACCACAAGTAAGTGTCTCCTGGGGCTCCAGCACTGAATTACATAAATTAAACTTCAACTTTTTTGCAGCTCAAAAAATACGTAAACAAGTCATGACAAACACGAGGGATGCTTAAACTGATTTCGTAGCAAAAACACATTTTAATTTCAGTTTCATTCAAACTAATAACCTCTCATAAATACAGCCAATCACTTATCCTCCAAGGTTTACATGTATCTGTCATTTAAGTTTTTTTTTTTTCAGTCAGACTCCAGATGCAACAAGGTTATGGGCTAATATAAAACTGTGTTTACATTGGAGGCTGTAATACAACTGATTACCAACACAAACAGGCCTCAGTATAAAGTCTGTTTCTCCACACGTCTTCGATTCTCTGTCTCGGGACATTTTCCCATCTGTCTCCAGAACACAACAATAATCATTAACTCCAGTTCACTTTCATTTGTCATCGTTGTCCTCCTCATGTTTCCTCTTTGTCCACGCGTCCTTGTCCTTCCAGTAATGTCTTTGAACCGGCCTCAGAAGTCGTCATCATCACATATATCCAGATACACATCGAAGGCTTCTCGGTTGCAGTTTCCATCGGGGGTGAACACGTACTTGTGGAAGGTCCCGTCCACACATATGGCTGCAGGAGGGGAGAGAAGATAAATAACATCTTCACCGATGAGTCGAACGCTGTGATACAACGATGTGATTAACACATTCTGGAGCATTCTCATGTCTTAATAGAACACAAACAACTATTTGTTGGCACAGAGCTCTTGTGATTGGACCGGCCACGAATGAACGCTGCCATCTGAAGTGTGGCAGCACTGAGGCGTTGGAGGATGACAGAAGTAATGTGGACACAATAAAAACAAACAAAGGTTTAATTTGTTTTTCTCCTTCAACTGAGGAAGATATGAAGTGGAAGATTTCATTTGAACGGTCAACAAGGAGCTTCTAACTGGCTGTAAAACAGTCTCAATTTAATATATATAGGACCTTTATAAGCAAACAAGACCAGGAGCAAAAAGCTATTTCTGTAAAGCTCTTATAGCCATTATTAAAGGATTTGGATTCATTCCGACTGCAGCGTGTGCTTTACTGTGGTGCAAACAAGACCTACAGAATAAGAACATTAACCTGAATAATAATCTGTGAAGTGCATCCTGTGAATTCTCAAGTCATGTCCAGCCAAACAAATAAACGCCTGTTGATAATAAACATGAGGCAAAACACATTGAGAGCATCTACTGAAATAGTATTTAGGAAAATATGATGTGTAACTGCTGTTAAGTACAAAAAATAAGGAAAGCACAACAGCAAAAACATTCTGTGTGATTTTCCTCATGTTTCCTCACCGATGACAGAGTTGACGTTCTTGGACGTGTTCTTCCCAAAAGCGCAGATGCAGGCGCACTCGGCGGGCACAGTGAAGCTGGCCAACGACCACTGGCTGTCCACATACTGACCAATCACAGGGCCCACCTTCCCAACACGAGCCAGTCTGCGGGAGACAGAGGAAGAAACGTTCAAAGATAAAAAAACACGTTTGTGGGTAAAAGAAACGCGACTGGGAGGTCGGGGTTCGGTCTTACGCGGAGCGGCGGTTGAGTTTAGTGTCTTTGAGTGCGAAGATGTGAACGGTGCCTTTGTCACTGGAGGCGCAGAGGAACGAGGAGTCATGGCTGAAGTTGATGCTGGAAAAATAAACAAAGCAAGAGAAAAGACTGAGAGAGCCTGAAGCAAACTTGAACACAAATACCCGTTTTCTAGAAGAGTGGAGACACTTGACCAGAACATCGAGTTGTTCTATTTAGTTTTCTCTGCTTTTCACTCCCTGAAACAGTTGTTGTACTTCAGTGTATTGTATTTATTGTGCACCAGTGAAGCACAAAGTTTTAAGAAGACTGAAAATAACTTAAACTGATCAACCAACAAAATACTGCTGAACAACAGACCTGCTTTCACTGAAGAACAGCATCAATTTTAAAAGGGCCACACTTTCAGTTTTCTCTTATATCACTTGTTTTGGCTTCACTCTATCTTTCTATTTGTCAATGACACACACACACACACACACACACACACACACACACACTTCACTACTTGAGTGTGTACCAGTAGAGGGTGGCCGGGTCAGTTCCTCTGCGCAGCTCCACCAGCTTGTCTCTGGTCGTCGTGTCGAACAGGCGGATGAGCGTTCCTTTACGCGAGGCTGAAGCGGCGACGCTGCCGGGCTGGTTCAGCGCCACGCAGGCGATCTCACTCTGGTGGGCGTTGATGGTAAAAGGTGCAGACGACGTTCCAGGTTTGGTGTTGGATAAGTCCTGAAGCAAACATCAGTTCGGACATGACCGTCACTTTAAACAACGGATTAAACGGTTGATTTATTTAGAGGTTTGCTCTCTGTGTGTTTGTAACTTACAACCAGCTGCAGGCTGCCACATTTATGACCTGGAAAGACCAGCAGCTGTTTCTCCAGACTGGGACATAAATCGCACAGGCCTGGAGGACAGAAATAGTCGTAATTTATTCAAATGTTGAACAGAAGGCCGTGACGGAAGAAAAATGAGCAGAACAAGAGGCGGACTCTTCACCTTTGGGGTTGTCTCTGGTGTCAAACTCGAAAAGTTTGACGGGGTTGTCTGGAAAACTGTACACATAGATCCTGTTCTTTAATACAATGATGATCCTGGAGAGGAAAGCAAATAACTACAATTAATACACTTAAATGATGCTGATTGTGTTGTATTTCACACAGCTGCACAGGTGGAGCGAGCGAGGCGTGAAACTCACTTGTCATGCCTCATGCGAACGGCCAGAACAGGTTTGGTGAAGGTGAACTCCAGCACCAGCTTGTCTTTGGGGTCTCGTGACTCCCGAGCATCATCCCAGATCAGCACTGACATGAAACAATCACCATATTAGACAATTTCGTCCTAGAGACAAGACACACTTTTCAAATGTTTGAACATGGATATAACTATAGATCACTTAAAATGTTTTCAATTTGTATAAATCAAGTTTAAAGAACGACACCCAAGGACTCATGAAGTGACTTAGTAAGTCAGACAGCTTGTAATCTGTTTAGAGCGCCTGCATTTTTAATAAAAATATCAGTATTTAGCGCCAGTGCATCAATA
>CAEMYA010000179.1:13508517-13531654 GCA_903131615.1 Diplodus sargus | reverse complement strand
ATACCACGGTTTTTAGATCGACCTGCAGTATGGTTTACTTGAGTATTTCCATTTTATGCCACTTTGCACTTATACCTGTTCTGCTACGGTTCAGATTGAAATACTTCACTTTAACCTTGAACAGCACGACACGAAGACAGTCAGTGTGCGATAAGAGTTCACATTTAACTGAAGTCAAACAGGCAGGAGAAGCCAGGTAGACCGTCAAACACATGCGCACTCGTTCAGAGAAATAAGAATCTGTGGGTCAGGCACAAGGCTGCTTTAAGCTGATTAGGGAAAATTGGAAGCAGGTGAGTCAGTGGGGAAGGTCGGGAGAGGGGAAAGGAGAAACGAGGGGTTTGCCGCAGGGCAGGGCGGCTGGAAAACAGTCAGAGTTAGTATACGGAGAAAGAAAAACAGGGCAGACAACAGAATGAATACAATGAGCTGGATTAAGCCATAAGACCGTCGAGTTGTTACTGAGATTTTACATGCACAGGAATAAAGAAAAACAAACTCCAAAATGTTGCTTCTGCAGCCAGACGTCTCTCCATCAAAACAGACTTATGCTGCAGTCACGTGCTCCTCAGATTCTCCATTTTCCTGAGCTGGCAAGTCGTTTTCCCAACTTCCTGTGTTCATGTGTGTCATGTCGGAATGCAGGAGCAACATGAGCGCCGATGAGTGGCTGCAGGCGACGTAAAAAAAAGCCTTTTTAGTGTTTTTTTTGTACTGATGTAATTTTACGACAGACAGATTGAAACCATCGTGCCCTGTACTTGTTATGAGATATGACAGTACTGCTTTGAATCATGTGTTTATTTGTTCCCGAGTCTGTTTGGCACTGCTGGGGCTGCAGATGTAACATCAGCGCCATAAGAATGCGTCTAGGCAACACATTCATTTAATAAAATGTGCAAATGTGATTATAGTCAGATCTACTCTAATGACATTAAACAGCGATTGTCTAACAGTTGCCCTCCACATGTGAGCGCGCTAACGGCTACATGTGGAAAATCTGTGTTGATTTATCGAGTTGATAACTGGCTTTGTGTGGCACGATCGCGACTGGGAGGTTTAGTGAAGCCGGATAACAGAACGGGATTGTTGAACTGGCTTCAGGCTCCAGAGCTGAACTGACAACTGTGTGTCCTATTTGACCTATTAAATCTCTAGTTAAGTTTCAAATTTTTACTTTTCAACCTCGACTACTTTACTCGTAAACGCGAGCAGAGAGTGAACTCATCAGACTGAAAGAGGACGGGGTCATTTTCCATGTTTGGAACAGACAGTTTGTGAAAGGGGAGGTCGTCAATTATAAATTCAAACGGAACATCGCCATTATTTTAATGACATCCAAATGGCCTGTGTCAGAAGACTTGACAGACTGCTGCTTTTGCACCAGTAAAACTCTTTTACCTCTTGTAAAATGCCCAATAAAATTGCCCTTGGGTTGTAGAAGGCTCAAATTGAGACAAATGATAAATATCGGGACATTTTTTTGTGGTGAAGCTGCAGCATGGTTGGACTCTTCTCCTGGTTTATTATAAGCATGGAGGCACTTAAAGGAAGACTTTTGCTTATGAACCCTTTGGCCCGAGTCCAGACCATAAAAACTATATTTAATTACATGAAAATGGACGGATTAAATCAGTGAAACGTGACGCTGTCAACCACAGGAGATCTACGTATGCTTTAGGTATAACCACACGTTGGAGTTGATTTGCTGGAGCTGCCCTCGGCTGCTTGATAATGTGATATCAAAAAAGTCTCTCCATCTTTGATGGTGATGTCCCCGACGCTCTGACAAATGATGCTTTAATCCTTCAACTGTCAAGGTCATAAAACTTTCTTCGGTCTCACTGTTAGACGACTAGCTTATTCATAATTAACACTGCTTAAAACCATCCAGTTTATAATACATTCATAGACCATATCTGAGTGATGCTAATAACGGGTCACCAGAGCTCAGAGGATTTCGGGGATACGTCAAACATAAAAAAGGTAGTGAACCAGCCGACTACAGGACGCTGGATCCTCCTGAAAAACAATGTTTAGCTGCCCAACAGTGAAGACAGAGCTGTGATCAGTGTTGAAACCAACATAAATGAAAAATGACATCACATCTATTCTGATCTCATTGATTAGTCTTTTGACATTTCAGCAGTCATTTTAACGCTTGCTTCAATAATTTCACCTGGATTTTTAATTGCCACAGGATGTGCTAATCAACACTTACAGTAATGATTTATGTGGTCTGTCTCTGACAAAACGGCGAGTAATAAATAGGAAATACAAAAGAAACCGGGCCTTATAACTGGCTGTACGTTCACTTTACGTCAGTGTAAAGACTGTTCCTGTCAGCTCTTTGATCCAAACCTTGACAGGTACGCGACGCCCGGCTCATGTTCTTGTGTTTATCGTTCACATGGGATTAAATTAAAGCTGCGTTGATGTATGCGCTGCTTTATAATGATCTGAGCAACGTTTGAGGTTGCTGTCATCAGCGTCTGCTGCAGATTTGTTTTCATTAGTCTGCGGTTCACTCTCAATACATGTCGGCTCGGTTAATGAATGTGTTTTTTTTGGGGGGTTTTAATTGCTTTTATTGCAGCATGTGCAGTTTGTTTAAACGCGCTCAGGGTGCAGAAAGGACGGTGCCGTGTACAAACATCCGCTGTGGACGATGAGGAACATCGGCTTTTTGAAGAATATGCTGAGTAATCACATACAAAGTTTTTCGCCGTTAATTAACATCCAGAGAACAGAACAACGAAGCAAAGCTCGAGACTCATCAGATACGGACGGAGCATCCGGACCACACTCGTTCATCTTGTTTGTTTCTTTGATTTCGCTCTGAGTGGCGCTTATATTAGCGAGCCGTCCAGTTAGCTGTGACTCACTAGTGTCGGCAGGTTCACGTCTAACTAGCACGTTAGCTCACAGTAAGCATAAGTTAGTGTTCACTGTGTTACCAAGCTTCTAGATATATTCAATGAGGACAAACAATAATCTCTGCTGTGGTCCTTTATGGTTCTATGACTCAAATGATACAAAAACAGGCCCGATGAGAAATAGAAACCTTTGTGCTCCGGTGGCACAGACCTCCAGTAAGAAGATCGATGGAAACAATTCTGTTGTGAGCTCCAGATAAATCCCTGAAAATCTTGTCAGCGCGATGACAGACACAACAAATACGTCTAATAAAAAACCTGAGAAATCCTGGATTAAAGTTGCGCCTGGATTACCAGCTCTGGCACACACTGTGCTGCTGCACGCCTTGTTTGAAATAAGCATAAACGTCTGGCTGCCAACTCAATTAGGAAGATCAAACCTTCCGGGACTAAGCTAATTGCTTGGACAGACTGCGTTTTTGGCGGATGATGAAAGCTTAACGCTTCTGTGATAAGTGTCCAAAACAAACCGCACTACATGCATTAATAAAATGCGAGAAGTACATTCGGGAAGCAGGCAGGCTGCGGACAGGGACTGTGATTGGGTCCGCCATAACATTTTGGCAGTAATGTACCTGGACATGCAGGAAAATGAGACGGGCGTCATTAGCGTGGCAGGAAGTTTAATACATTAGGAGAAAGGAAATTTGGAGATGATGACAGTCGCATTAAAATGAGGACTAGAGGAGCACTCAGCTTTTCAACTCAACAACTTCCTGATTGACAGAACATTAAGAGGTGTGAAACACAGAGGAAAGAGGTTAATTAGTTAGCCTCGCTGTCTGACGGACAGGGGGAGCATGCCGATACACAAAAACAGGACTTTGGAAAAACTCATTTTAAATCTGAATTTTCCAACACTGTCGGCCAGATAAGACAAAACCGAACATCACAGACGTACAGAAATGGTTCTTTTTATTATAAAACATTTGATTCATTCAGGAATGTCTATTCTTACCTTTTTTTCCTGAAAGGCCATGAAGTACGCCACCAGCACCAACATGGCCGCCGCCTCATCACAGAAAATATACTAAAGATGATCTAAATCACAATAAAAGTGGCGATGTTGACAACTGCAGTTTTGTCAAAGGAGAGTTTGTGAGTTCTGTGAGCTGCTAATATAGAGGAGCAACTCCACAAGGCTTAAGTTACGGAAAGTGGCGAGCTAACCACGGCCCACTGTAGCTGCTTATTCGTTGGTATTGGCTAGCCAGATTAACACAAGGATTATTTACCTTAATTGAAGCAACAACAACACACAGGCCGGCCAATAACTGTGCTACTTACCCCACAGGAATACCTGCATACTGGATCTGCTGCACACAACAAGAGCAAACAACAGGGAAGCTGACGGGTGGAGGTGGTTGAGGTGGGAGAAAAGTGAAAATGGGCCAAAAAGCACGTAAGCTAAAAGAGGCAAACGGGGTCTTTGGAGCTAAATTGGTGTTCGGCGATGATTAACGCTGCAGAGAAAAGAAATAACACATAGCACTGAATAGACGCCAGAAGTTGAATGTGTCTGTATGCTCTGATCTTCCATTTAGAAAAAGGCAACAGGAATCTTTTTTATAGTCTTTTTTCACCTCCTCCTCTCTGAGAAGCGTTCAGTTAGTCCACAGTGTTAAAGGTCTCTGCAGTGATGGAGGCTCATTTGACAAACTGAATAATAATTCAGACAGAATCACATTTTCAAAAGATAGTGTTGAAACCAGAAGGCCCCTTAATTAACTTATTGTAATGCTTCTGATGATTTATGCTCGTGCATTTATTCAGTTATTCTAATTTTGCGACCCCTGTGACCCTTTTTTATACTGTCCTCATGACACAGGAGAGTTTGTCTCACTTAAAACAGCATCCTCTCGACTCCCTTTGTTTTCATTTTCCGCAGCCTTTTTCTGTCCGACAGAGAGAGTTCGACTGTAAAGGCTAATTATTGAAAAACTTTTTACTGAAGTACTGCAATGCTGCGGTTCTTTTCTTCAGTACTTTTCGTTTTCTGCTACCATGTACTTCCACTCCACTACATGTATTTGTCAACTTCAGATTCAGATTACTCAGTCATTGAAAGGATGTTACTTGTGACTTGTAATCAGTTAGGCAGAGGGAGAATGTTGCATCAGAGACAAAGTATTGCCTTTTTATATGAATGTACGAGGAATTCGATACACTCAGAAACACTGTGGATCAGTGGTTAGAGCGGATCGTCTAGTGATCGGAAGGTCACCGGTTCAATCCCCGGCTGATAAGATAGGATACTGAACCCCACATTGGCGCCTTGCATGGCAGCCTCCGTCATCAGTGTATGAATGTGTGTGTGAATGGGTGAATGTGGCATGTATTGTAAATCGCTTTGAGTGGACTGGAAAAGCGCAATAAAAATGCAGACCATTTACACAAAAAAAACAGATGTAGTAAGAAAAATGCTGAATATCGGCCTCTTTGTCACATGTTGTCCATCAGGCCAGTTTTACTGTGTGAGGGTTGTAAATAAACTGTAATGGCTACCTGGCTAACAGCTGCAATTCACAAGGAGCTTTTTAGCAATCAATCATTCATCTCTGTCATTAAGCAGATTTTTCTTATTTCATTCTCCACATAAAATACAAAGGCAAAAAAATATACTGAAAATGATTTCCTGTCTGTCCCTCTCAGATTAAATTCTGCTTAATTCAAGAGGAGATGGGCCAATTAGCAACCTGATGGGAAAAGTAGATTTGTCTCACTTCGTTACACATACAAATGAATGGTAAAGTGGAAAAGATGCTTTGATTTATGGTTTATGATTTGATATTTATGGGAAAATGTACTTAATTTGCTTTCAGGCATTGAGTTCATTCTCTTATGTCTCTACTGTGAATATAAAGCTACACGCTTATTAAGCATAGCTTCGCAGAAAGACTAGGAACAGATGGACTGGCTAACTTACTAACTATATCTTGTTTCCTTAAGCTGAAGAGCTAAAACAACAGTTTGCCATTTTAGTTTGTGTTGGTTAGTGGACTTGGGTACCATTACACAGCTCCAGGCAGGAGTCTTATATGAGCTGTCTGAACATCTAGAAGATAGAAGAAGCCAAATCTCATCACTCAATAATTACAGTAATGCACTATGTATCTGTAAAAATGTATTCATGTGGTGTTCCTTTGTGAGTAAATGTATCTCTGCTCAGGAGGCCTATTCTGTCTACCACTGTGAAACTCTTGCTTTAAGTAAAAGTACAAAAGTGTTATCTGCAAAACTTACTTTAAGTAGGAAAAATAAAAGTATATATTATACCATCCCATTTTGCTGGGATGGCCATTAAGGCAGGAAAATGCTCGAGACAGCGCGTCTGAAGGAACAAGTGTATATAGCTGCTGTGAACATCCACACTTGAAGGCAGAGTGAAAAGCCTTTGTAGAGAGCCGCGAGGCGAGATTGAAATGGGGATAAATGAGCGCTCTTTCAGAAAAAAGTCTCTCCTGGAACTCATTCATAGCTGCACTCAGTTCTTCACGTGAAAAAAAGTTGTGTTAAGAATGAAAAAAAGAGAGCTTCTCTTCAGTCTGTCAGTCGTTCAGTCCGTCCGTTGCCATAAAGTTCAACGTAAATATTCATGGTCCCCTGAGGAGAATACCTGATGAGTTCGGTAACCCGTTCGAAGATCGAGTCAAGGTTTCCATTTGAACCCTGGACACTATGCTCCATGTGCAGGTATCATGGAAGCTAATGGCCATATTTCTATGTACTTTGCTGTGGATGTACATGTTTGCCAAGGGACCATCCTCACGCTTTGGTGGCCCCTTATTGACTTTCCTCTAGGATCAACATCAAGTCACACATCCTATTAATATTCAATTATAATCCTCAGTGAGCTTTTTCGTTTACACCAGACTCATTATTTATTCAGGGAAACCCTGACCCTGACCCTGATGACAGTGGTGTCGGTGGCCAGTAGCTCCTTCAAACCACGCTACATTTTTGTTTTTAATCTGTTATTTTTTCAGCCTTAGTGCTGAAACACATACTTACCGATGACAAGGAAGTGTGCCGGCTTTGGATTAAGAGCAGCAGAGTTTGAGACAGTTTCTGCCCAACGGCATCTTCAGACCATTCACACCAGGAGGAGAGGAAGAAAGTGGGATGAGAGCCACGCTGATCCAACTTGACTTTAAGGCTCCTCCTGGCTACGGTATGGTCACAGGAAAATAAAATGGACAAATGGGACTCAGCGAGCATTGTGTCCACCCCATCTCCAGAGACTGTTGTGCAGACAACCTGTCTTCACCCCATTTCAGGTGTTCACTTTTATCAATTCACCCTGAGGTGAACGATGATGTCTAAACCAAAGGTTCTGGCAGTGCTTCAAATAGTTGTTAACATATTATATAACCCTTCCTCAAAATTAGAAACGTCAGTGGTGCTCAAGGAAAGGACGGGACGATAATGTAACCGTTAGGCTCCATCTTGGAGAGTGTCTGAACAAAATGTACCAATTCATCAAGTAGATGTTGAAATATTTCACTGGATGAATGAAAAATTGGCTGGCAATACATCCAGTAGATGTTGAGACATTTGAGTCTGGACTGAAGTTGTGGCCCAACTAACCAACAGTGCCACCAGACGGGAAATAAAACTACAAGTGCTTTAATATGACAGAAATCCAGATCAGTGAGTAACAAAACCTGCCAACCTATTAATACAACCAGGCGTCTCTGTCATTGCTCTGAGATCAGTGGGATAATACACTAATCCCTGTGGTGCTTTTTGGGACGTAAATAGGAAGTATAACCATGTCTTTAGTTACACAGTTAGTTTTCTTTAAAACACACTTGCATTTGCCATTTCTTATTAATAGCACGTGAACGTAATATCCTGGAGACGCGGCTCCTCTTGATCCCCAGCGGAGGAAGTAATAAGTGTTGACTTTCAGAGCCGCAGCTGCTCAGGGTGACAACACGCGGATAAGGAGGTACGATCAGGGATTAAGTTGTGGTGTAAAATATCGGCAGACAATCTTATTACATCTCCGCATCGCTCTAACAAGCGATGATGTCACCCTCAATTAACCTTTTGATCTGGTTTAATGTGATTTCGGTGCTCACAGGATATCTGGAGCGCGTAATAAAGGCTGCAAACGGGAAGGATTCGCATTAATGTAAATAACTCATCCAAATGGACGCACACTCACGCAGACAGTTATGCACCGGCAGTGTTGGCGTCTGGCGCCAAGCTCTTATCATTACTACAAATCAGTGCTCCTTTTTTTTATTTTTTATATGGCAGATCTACTTTATTTTCACCCATAGTGGTCCGCTGTGTATTTCCCCAGTGATGTAGAAACAGGCCGGCTGGTTAAACAGCTGCCCTCCATCGCGGAGCAGTGATGCCATTCATCCTCTCCCCGGAGCATTAATTGGTGTTAATCACCTTCACAAATATGCCTCAGTGCAGGAAAAAAAACCCAAAGGCCTCTTTTTTAACCGTTACATGACAGGAGCGACTGACTCACACAGTCTGACAAACCATGTTGTCGAAAAAACAATGGAGTGTCCTCCCACTCTTTCTGCGCAGCCCGATTTGCTCAGTCGGAGCTCCGTCAGCCGGTTCTGCTGCTCTGCCCCAGCGACTACGAGCTCAGGCCTACGGAGAGAGCAACAATGAAGCGCTCACAAAGACGGGAAGACAGTCGCTTTTCATCCACATTCACACATTAGTGATTCTGTAGGACCTGTTGTTGTGTAAGCACATGACTCACATCCCTGACAATACGATGGAGTACTGTATATTTGTTGAGTGGGCCACTTCAGAAACGTACGTGGCAGCTCTTTTCCTTTCCGCAGGAAGCAGGGAAATGTTCGGTAATGTGCTGTGTAGGAGAATTAAGAGCAGAAATAGATTCGCAATATAAAAATACTATCTGGGTGCATGGGCATATTGACAATTAACATTTGAAGTTTAAAAGATTGTGTAATGGCCTCTGTGGATCTGGAGCAGGGCTGACGACAAAGTTGTCTGAGTTTGTAGTTTGTGTGTCCTCAGGTTTTTTTAACATATGGAAACTATCTATATGTGATATATGAGTGTTAGTGTTGTAGGAGTACAAAACAATGTTCATACTACCAGCCTAAATCCATTTTTTTGGAATATGCTGATTGTATCCAGGTTGATTTCAGGAAGTCTGGAGAGCAATAAACTTCATGAAAAGCGATTTTTCTTAAACCTCCAAACCACATTTGGAGATAAAAAAGATTTCTACAGGTGCATCTCAGTCTGAACCTCACACACACACACACACACACACACACACACACACACACGCACACACACAGTTACGATCCGTACACTTCAACTGTTTGGATCAAAGCTGTGTGAAAGATTTTATGCCAGAGGCTAAAACTTGAAGTCTGTTTCCTCTGGAGAGTTTCCTCCATCCTGTCGAAATGTATAACTTCAACTTGTAGTTCTGCTGCCTAAACGTGCCACAATATGTAGAACAGGGACGTTACTGCCTGCATGGAAACATTAAACATAACTGAAAGTAGCCTAATCAAAGCTGAATGTATTATGATGCATTATGATCTCGGCTGTGTAGGTGCATCTTAACTATCTGAATAATGCGCCCTTTCAGTAAAAGGGAAAATATTGCGCCTGCGACTTCAGACCAGATCTTGTTGGTCTGTGTGGCAGCAACTCTCTGCTGCCTCAAGACAGCAGTGCGCCATCACCGAGCCTGACCACACCTCAGTTTAACTGTGCATTCAGGCTGAAAGCGCACAAAGAGGGAAATGCACCTTGTCCGCCTTGTCCACTCCACCTAAGTCACTTAAGTCGCTTTTGTCACCCTGTTCGTTCTTGCTTCTACATTTAAAGCGCCCACACGCCACTCGAGTTAAACACCACCACGCAACTACTGCTGTAGCACCGACATCGCTGATCACGGAAAGTTACTTGATGGAAAGTTACTTGATAAAGTCATTAAAAACAGTATCACTCCACAATCATATTTACGGAATGATCATCCCAAATAAACAATGATTTTGCAGAATGTATGACGAAATTGTGTTGAGTTGCAACGTAGCATGCTAGCATGCATCCCTATACGCCAACAGGGTCAAATCGTAGAGGACCGGGTGTTCTGCTACGGCAGCAAACAACATTTCCAGCGTCATCATAGCACGAATGTTTGGTAGTAACCAAAATTACGCGGGTTGTTCTCTGGGACCGACCTGAGCGAGGGACGACAGTAGAACGAGACATCCCCATTGGTTATCGCATGGCTTTTCCACCGAGACGCGTCATAGCTCATTACATAAAATTGGAGGATTTTTTACTTTTTTTTTTCTCCTCCTAATCCACCTATTCCACCCGCCTCCGCCTTTTCCACTTTTCCCTCCTTCTCCGCCTTGCTCCCAATAGAAAGTAAATGACTTCTGGGATCATTTTCCTCTTTGTGCGCTTTCGGCCTGAACGCACCTTTAGATGCTCAGCAGTGCACAGGTGCACGTACTTAAACAAAGTGGGCACTTGGCGTGCAAATGACAACTGGGGCAGCTGTACTTCAGAGCAGGTTGTCGAGTAATTGGAAGGTCGCTGGTTTGAATCTATGGATGCTGCATGTCGAAGTGTCCTTGAGCAAGATACTGAACCCAAAATTGCTCCTGATGAGTGGCACATTGCGTGGCAGCCTTTGCCATCAACGTGTGAATGGGTGAATGTGACAAGTGTTGTTAAGTACTTTGAGCGGTCTGTAGACTGGAAAAGCACTACAGAGCCCTTTGCAAGTCCATTTAACTGTGTCGGTCTGAAAATAGAACTTTTGTGTTTAACCTTATCATCAGTAAGGAAGCCTATACATTTATCACAGTGTGATGGTAATGAAAAACTATACACTCTAGGTTACGATGTGCACGATTTAAAGAATACTATAATAGAGGTTTACAGTGCACTCATTAATGCACCACCACTAAACTACTTTGATACTGAAGAAAACTTAGTTCTGGAATTAAAAAGGAGCAACGTCTTTTCTACGATTCCTCGTCGAATTAATGATGTTTCTTCATGACGGACGTGAGAGGTAACGATATCCTCAGGAAGCGTAAACCGCACTGAATCTAAATATCATATCTGCGTGGAGACTTGATCGAGTAATAACTCTAAAAGAGCTGCTTTTTTTTTTGACACAAATTTGAGTAATTGGGCTGATGACCTCACTGATGTTCTCAAGCGCTTGGAGCTCGCCTCAACTGGCAGATTTGGGTGCAGCTCTTCTTTATTCATTCACTCGGCAGCGTAGGTGTCACAAAACCAGATATCCTCTGTAAAAGAGGAGGCGGAGAAAAAACAGACTGTGATGGACTATACGGAAGAGATTATTGATCGGCAGAATGCGACCAGGTTTAACGGCGAGATGCTGAGAATTCAACTCGGTATCATTTTGTAATCCCTTTACAGCTACCTCCCGCAGTTAAAAGCAGATCATGCTGAGTGCAAACACTAATATTATCTTCATTTAACACGAAGATGTGCCCCAGGCGTCATTAATTAATGTTCCTCAGCTCCTTTGTGGCCCACTCGAGAGTTTATACAGGGATTTTCAATCTTATTAAATGCTGATATGACAGAAACACACATGAGCGAGGGCACATGCACACACATTATGTCACTTTCTGTTCCATTAACAGCTAATTAAGATGTGAATGATCTCCTTGGGGGGGGAGGAAGTGTTCTACTTAACTGCCTTTTCAAGCGGCTCCTCGTCCCACATTCATCTCTCTCCCCAGGGGAACGCGGATATCGATCTGCTTTTCCCCCGGCATCAATCTCACTTGGGAGAGATGAACAAGATTAAAGTGAGATGGGCATCACATCCGGGAAGGAAGGTGACGATGACCTCGGTAACGCTGCCACATAAGAGTTTTCTCAGGGAAACTGACTTCTAATTTTACAATTAGTACATTTTAATCAGATGTTACTACACCTTCCAAGCGCTCCATTTTTGGACGTCACGTATACAGATTCATGCTTTGAGGCAGTGTGGGTTTGATTTCAGACAAACAAAAACAGCTTTTATCAGCTGTATTTGTAGGTTGGAAGTACATTTACACTACTTAAGTTTGAATTACTAATACTTTGACTTCGACTACATCTCGGAGGGAGATGATCTTATAGAATATGATGCATTGCTGTAGATTAAACCAGACAACAGTGTGTATAGAAGTTAAAATGAGCTCAACCTTGAACATTTACAGCAGCAATATGCACATCAATGCAGCAGTAATATCGCTTTTTGTGATCATTTGACGCTTCAGTGCTTCGTCTCTCAGCTAGAACCTTCATCTACAGCCTCTGTGCTCTCTGCTCTGTAAGTGGCTCATACAGTAACACTTGAACACTCATCTATCTGCTCGTCGTGGCCGGCCTCTAACAGACACTTTGGTCGGTGTGTTGATGCAGTCTGGAGCCAAAGTTAATTACATTCTCCAAACAATGGCAGAAGGACCCTCAGCTCATTTTTCATTTTTCTTTCTACACACCTTCATTCCAAGTTTGACAAAAAGACAGATAGAGTCTATAAAGCTGAAGCTGCTCGGTGAGTAATACCTTGACCAGGTCGCCTCTAAACAATCACCAGATAAAATCGTCTCGCCGCTGAACTGTTGGCCGTGTTTTAACTGAATGGCTGGAGCTCTGTTAGTTCTGTGTGACAGCTGAAAGTACAAGAAGCCATTTAGCAGCTCCAGCGTGGGGCCCGTGGGTCCGGCTGGCATGCTGCGGAAAATAATTGCAATCAAAATGAACAGTTTAATTGTCTAGAAGACACCTTAGATGAATTCACACCAAGACCAGAGTGCTTCATATACCCTACCAAACAACAAAAAAGTCCATAAAAACAAGAGCAACCCTTTAGACTAAATCGCGAATCACCGTCAAAAGATGTGGTACAAGAAATCTGAATAAATACTTTACTGAATAATCTACCTCTATCAAAATAGAAAACTTGACCACACTGGCGCCAAAAGTAGTGGACAGAGCAACCGTGACGTCACCCAGAGGACTGAAGAGACAATATGTGGCTCAAAGTGGGTGGTACTGGCCTTCGCCATCTTGGCAGCACCTGACTTCGCCTCGCTCCCTGCCAATGTTGTGTTGATACAGCGGATTGTGAGCTGTAGTTTCCCCAGTAAACACTCCAACCACTTTGGCTGTCGCAACTTGGCGTCTCAGGGCCTGTTGGTGTAAAATGTCAGGGTCACCCTAAAGCTGATGTCCTCGAATTGTTTTGTCCACAGCTCAAAGACGTTCAGTTCATCGTTGTAGGGGAAAATAAAACATCAACGAAGTGACTTTTAACTAAAGTTATCAGATAATTGTAGCAGTATCAGGACAATATTTCCCTCTGAATCGTAGTGAAGTAAAAGTACGAAGTAGCATAAAATTCGAAATACTCAAGTCAATAACAAGTAAATGTACTTTCATTTTCCCACCACTGCTCACAGGATTTAAAAGGCCAACTCCTTATCTGCCTGATTTGCTGGAAAGGGTTTCACGGTTTGAGACAAACAGTACTTGGTAGCCATTGTGGTTAACCAAATTGCTGCTTTAATGTTTGAATACACTAAAATGGATCAGAGTGGAGTCCTGGGAATTGAGATCCTAGTATTTGTACCATAAATTCTCTCTAAATGTGCTGCAGTTTCCTGGCAAAAAAAATACCCAGAGGATCTGGTGGTTTTCAGTGTGTCTGTGCTTACTGTCTGCGTGCTGCTGTCTCTGGTGGACTGAGACGAAGCCGTTCTGAATCTCATTAAAGAAACATGCCGTCATATCAGTCGAGAAATGGGCTGCAAGCACCGTCAACGTACGTCCACTCAAAGTGTTTGTTTTTATTTGCCACTGATTGGCTCAGAGTGTTTGACATTATTGAAAGGATCCAAACTGAGATAGACGGTTTTTTTTCCTCAAACAGCCGCCATCGAAAGATGTGTTCGACCAATGGAATCGTTTGTTTCAGCTGATGTCTTGGTCAGAATGGGAGGAAATGGATTTGCTCTCACAACATCCAGTGTTGTATGCTGCACGACAAACACCACAACGACTGCCTCAACAACCAAGTCGAGGACAATAAACAGCTTGAGATCGCCCAGCAGCTGTGATACTGAGATGGTTCTGTAGCTGATATTCACTTGATTACGTTACACGTTATGTTGGTCACGGAAAGGGGGCTCAGCCATTACTACTGGTGGGAAACAGCTTTTAATCGACCAATAAAACACTAACGACGGCTGACTAGTCCAAGACTCATTGCAAAAATGGGTTCACAGATGCTCACTGATGACTTGGACATTGGCCTCGTGCGTCAGGGCCCTGACAACGTGAGCCCATCAGTGGCGAAAACGAACTCCTAACGTGGATGTAATCTGACAGTATGCAATTTCCTGCAAGAATTACTGCCACAGCTGCCGCGGTCTGGCTTAATGCTTGACCAATTTAAAAAAAATTGTTGTTGGTGTTACTGTCCACACTTGTCACTTAACACAAAAAAGGTGGAAAAAAAACAGGATCCAGGTACGTTAAAGATCTGAGTTCGTCTTCCACTGCTGCTCAGGACTCAGAACCGCAGGACCGCCGTGTTAATCCTCATCAGCTGCTCGTCTCTCCTGTGTGTGGACGAATCACACACCACACACACAAAGATGTTTCCAAGCCGTGCTGTAGTGGATCATATACCTCTTACTGTGTTTGCACATTTGTCATGCACACAGCCACTTGCTTTTAGGCAGCAGTTATGATAAGAGACGTATGTGAACATCCAAAGATCATGGCAGGATCGTCGGTAAACCTCCCTCTAATACACACACACACACACACACACACACACACACACACACGAACGCAGTGTCTCAAACAAAAAGAGGCACAGAACAAATAATAAAATGTGCTGATTAAAGGATCATATTCTTTAATGAATATCACTTTTCTGTCCTCATCAACGTGGCTGCGTGGGCGAAAAATGAACCGCAGAACGTATATTAGTATTAAACCGAGTTTATTAAGTTCGGCTGCAGAGTTTTTTACCGCCTCCCTCCATCACCACGCAGACTCTGCTCATTGTATCCCTGTCATATGGAATCATCTTCCAGCTCTTTATGAGACACGCTTAATGAAAGCGGGAGATGATGGGATGAGTGGGTATAATGATGATTTAAAGCATTAATACGCAGAAATTGTTCCGTAAAGGGTTTCTGAGCAGTGGAAAGCTTAATTGCCACCTTAAATATCATACATCTGTCTGTCAGAGGCCTTTTTTATACTGATAAATGTGCCTTCGAGTTGTGTGTGGGACACAAATGAAGGGAGAACAAGCGAAGGGCGGAGAGGGAGATAAATAGAGACCTAATATGGCGACCTCCCTGAATAAATGAGGATACGGACATGCAGTATTCAGAGGGTTCAGCGCCTGCTGCTCACCGGTCCAACTCGCCGCGTCTCAGCGTTAATGATTCATCCGTCGCCACCCTGGGATCGAATATGTGATCCGTGTTTTATATATCGCCCCTCTAAAGCTCTCCAGCAGAAGAGTTAATGCGAAATATTTTATAATGAACTTTGTGTGCCTCCCTGAGGGTCCATTCACTACATTTAATGCAGCGCCAACCGTAATCAGCAGGGTTCGTTTGACCCAGCAGACACGGCGTCCACTGTGAATCACTGGGGTGTCAGAGGCTGAAGACGGGACCAGCAGGGGAAACCCCGACACCTCATCTGCTGCTCGCTGTGAGGGGACGGCAGAGTCCAGCACTGGGAGACCTGCTGACCTGGAGGAGGATCCAGAGACAGCAAAGCTAAAAGTGGATAAATGTTCTTTCACACAACGGGGACAGGATTCATCATTCCAACTGCCCCCACGACGCATATTAGATTTTCCGGTCTGATGCCCGTTTCAGTAAAGTGGCATCATTTGTCTGGATTCTGAAATTGTTTGATGAATGAAACAGTTTTTTAATCCGACACCATTAGACCGAACCAGGTAGTTGAGTTCTGACCTTGGAGAAAGACGAACAGACTCAGAATCAGTCGGTCAAGTCTCAACAACTGTTGGATGGATTGCTGTGAAATTTAGTTCAGACACTCACGTTCACGTGAATCGTTGCAGCTTCGCTGATCCTGACTTTTCATCTAGCGCCACCATCAGGTCAACATTTGAATGTGTCCCACACGCTGGTTTGTAATCTAATACTAGCAAAAAGTTTTCCCATCAGCCTTGGCTGCATTTTTTATTTACCGCTAATTTGCCAGTGACGGATTGAAACTGAGTACTGCCATGTACTTACAGTTATCCATCTTCTACAACTTTATAGCTCAACTCAACTACATTTTGGTGGCAATTAATGTAGCTTTTACTTTTACTTAATTGACACTACTCTAAATTAGCTAGGGATATTTTAGTGTTTCACTTTGTGTTTCTTCTGTGACATATCTGAATTTTTTATTTGTTCAGGGAATATTTCTGGACATACATATATGCACCCATATCATAATGACCCTAACTAATTGTGAATTGTGTATTTTATAATTTAGTTACGGGTTATTTTGCAGGTTGCATGCTGCACCAGAGTCAGAATAAAGCACTTGTATTTTATGTTATTGCCAGTCCGATAAAATAACACCAATTGTGATAATTGAAAAAAAGAAAATCAGGACACAATGAGGCAGCAAATAAATGTTTCCATAAAGTTTCTTAAAACAGCCCGGTGAGTACTTACTTACTCCTGCAGCAACGAACATTTCACTTGCACTATTCAATCTAGGTCTCTTCAGTGATATTCACAAGGCATCGTTAAAAGCTACTTCAAGTCTCCGTATGCTGTGATTTACTAATTTAAAACATTTGTATGTTCTGTATGTGTGGCGTTTAGTTAGTTAACAGACATTTCATTGCATTTGAAACCCTGTGTTGCAAAATGATAAATAAATGATTATGATTCATCAACACTACTCCTTGGAACCTGCTTCTGCTAAAAAAAAAAAAATGGACTCAGGTGTTTCTGACACGCTGAGGTTGGATTTTATTAAAGCAGGATGAAGCAGGCGCATTCACAGCGCCTGTTTGTACGACACCAGGGACAACATGCACATAGTGAAGCTCCATCTTTCTCGATGATACAAGACCTCTGTGGAAAGAGGGCAGTGAGCATGAAAGCAAAGGGGAGTGTTCATATTTCTTCCTTTCTCATACCTGTCCGTACATTTATATTCCTTATTTTCTTGTGGAGGGTGAGCGGAGCATGGGAGCACAATGGGGCTGTTTCTCTGCCACGCATGTTAATTTAAAATGACTTTTTGCCTCCATCTCTCCTGGTGACATGGCATATGTCTGTGGCCACGGAAAAGTCATGAATAAATGGAAGAAATGTAATATATGTGTTGCAGGAGGGCAGCCTGGGGAAGAAAACAGTGATCAGACTTCCCAGCAAGATTTGTAATATGTAGACAGGCTGTCAGGCATTCCCTCCCTCATTTCATCACTCGCAGATGATGACAATAGTCATGACTCATGCAAATGAAGACCTGCTGCCTAAACGCAGAAACACTCAGAAGATGACAGAGACAGAAAGTTGAAAGTGTTTGTGGCAAAACCAAACTTCTCTCGCTCGTAATCGTCTCCAGCCGACCCCTTTTCTGCTTCCATCTCCCAGCACACTCACCTCCTCACCCGTCAGCACGGATCTAATGATGACAGACACCCTCGCCCGCTGCGGGTGAGACTTCCCACGTCTTCGCTTTTTGCTTCCCACAGCTCTGTCCATCAAGCAGGTATTGATCTGACACATCTTCTTCTTCTCAGTGTCAGGCCGGGCTACAATGGCTACAGTTTCCTGCCTCCAGGCTGTCTTTGTGTATCTTCGGTCATCTCAGACGTGGAAGATTGTATTTTCTTTGTGTTGCACGTGTGACAATTGAGGGCTGTATTTGTTTTACATGGGCCAAGAATCATAATGTGGATTAAAGAAATGTGTCAAACATGTGAATGTTAAATACAACATACACTGTCAGATGTAAGCAACATTTTTTTTGATGATATCTGGAGACCTTTTATGTGCTTTTCAAGGCGTGATGTGAACGTTGGTAAAAAGCCCCCGCAGGAAAAAGACCAGAGGAAGTAGAACAGCCTTATAATGTGGCAGATTTTCCTGAGAAACCCCCTTTAATTTATTCCATCTGATTATTATTCATGTTATTTCTAGTAACTCTAGAAATACACGTCTTTGCACTGCGAGTCCGCGTACCACGTCTGGGTTGACAGCATAATCTGTCAGTGTGAGTGGAGGAGGCCAGGGCTTTTAACCTGCCGCTGATTACCTCAATCTGCTGCAGGTGTGTGTGATCAGCCGTCGCTCAGGCCACCAGGAAGCCACGGCCACCAACTCAGCACGCAGCGAGTCTGAAACGCGCAAGCACAGAACAACCACCCAAAAAACTGTCCAAATGTAACACAGAAAACCAATAAATGCATTAAAAAGAAAAAAGGAATAAAAGCTATAAAAAAGGCAAAATCACAGAAAAAGATGGGATCACACAGCCACGATGCTCGTTAAGAGTGAGACCTATCAGTAGTCATTACTTACATGAGACCACACACATCTTTGAGCTCTGCCTTCACCTTTGTCTCAACCACACACGCCTGGAAAGTTTCATGACTGCATCCCGCGTGGTTGCGACGCTATCACGCTCACAAAAGCGCGTCATTTTCACGTCTTTACCGGGGCCGTGTTTTGATTTACGATCACGATCTCACCGCGGAAACATTTAAAAATGCCACTTTAGCACTTACAAGGACATTTAAAACACTCTGTAGGACCCAGAACACTGATCTGTAGCATAAACACATCTGAGTTCACAAAGACAGCCGTCAGCAGGCTCGACGATGACAGCGGGTCACCGGGAACCTTTAATCAGACTCACCTTTTTGGACTTAGAAAAGCCGGAGCGCAAAAAAAAAAAAAAAAGCTGTCTTCACGGAGGCAGCGCTGCAGCTCTTCAAGCCTGCTCTTTGAAAGCCACGGAAATGCCAGCTTGTACCCTTCACTCAGAAGCCAGGGGTAATTCAGCGGAAATTGTCAACCTTGCTTTGTGTATTTGCAATTCGCACACATCTGTTACCGCGGCGGAGGGGGAGTGAATGAGACCAGGGCTGCTGTGTGCAATGTGTGCTGTTTTTAAAGTGGATTTTCCTTTTTTTTACATTTTCGAGCAGATTATTACCAGCCATAAAAATCCAGCAGAGCACAATCGAAAACGCGTCTTCGACGGCGCGCGGAAGCCTCCTCAACTATAACCGTGATGACGGATGATTAACCGATCCGGAGAGAAAATAGGGGAAGGCTTTGAGATGAGGAGGGGAAACGTAATATTACAGCACCTTATCTCTGAGGCTCGTAGAAGAGCGATCGCTGTGATGAAAGAATAACTCAAGAGGAAGCAGTGGGTGAGAAATAGATTCTAAAGATGAGGAAAGAAGACGAGTGAGGAAAGATAAAGGGAGATTGAATCTATTCTTCAGTGATTTTCTGCGCTATATGCCTCCGTTAGCTAGGTCAGCAGTCTCTGTAATAAATGGATGCGTCTGATCATTTTTCATGTTGCTCTCTCCCTCCGAAACATTTGCACTTTTCAACATAGTTGCAGGGAGATTATTAGCCTCCGACTCCAGCGCCGTGATGAGGCGAGCGACTGTGGCGGTGTGGCGCTGTGGTTGGGTAATGGCTCCTGAACTTCCCCTCTACATTGTCCGCTGTCTTCACGCGGATCTGTGTTGGTACTGATGGTGAGGAGGGTAATTGCCTCTGGATCAGTGTCATTAAATCTTCTCCTGTTCAGGCTGGTAAGCAGTGAGTGACACTGGGTCATCTCCTGTCTTTGTGTCTATAAAATATCTCTGTACGACCACAAATATTAATCCGGCTTCCTGTAACACACCAAACATCCTCGTTACTTGCGACCGCCTGTAGTGATGGACACTAAGAAACAGAACTACTGAACAGATTTCCATGAAACTTGGATGGAGGATGTGTCTTGGCCCAGAATAGACCCCATTAACTTTTGGTGCTGATCCAGGTGAAAGGACGGATAATGCCGGAGCTTTTCCTCACCTTCTCTACCATTGCGAGGTAGCGCATCTAACATTTCAATGCTATTTCCAGACATTTTATAAACTTCTTCTGCCTGTCCATTGTCCCGTGGAAGATGCGTCCTCACCGAGTCCGAATACACATCACACCAAGTTGGTTTTGGTCCGTCACGTTATAACTTTGGAACACAGTTGAAGAAAAAGGTAAAAATTGCCCACGGCAGCACCCGCTGCTTGCTGGGAAGTGTAAGAACGATATGTGCTTTCACTTTCAGTCTCATTAGGGAGCGTGCCTATGTTCCCACATACGTTTCTATTTCTACTATTTCTATTTTTTTTTCTTCCAAAATTAGGCCCTGTGTTCCCATATTTCCTTAGGGTTAGGGTTAGGGTTGGGGGTTAAGGAAGGGAAATGTAGGAACACAAGACCTAATTTTGAAAATGTCCTAGAAATGTGGGAACATCGGGCTGACCCCATAACACCAGGAAAAGTCGCTAGATTTGTCGCTAGTTGCTTTTTTGAAAAAAAATTCGCTAGAGGGGTCTGAAAACTTGCTTAATATAGCGACCAAGTCCCTAAGTTGGCAACGCTGTCTATGAGTTATCACTTCCACTGGCTATGCTGCGTTGCGTATCTGCTCTGTTGTAGCTCCGGCCTTCTGGAGCGTTATGTAGCGGATACGCTAGACTTCTATTTCTTCCAGATGCCCTGAGCACGCCGCAGCAGTTCAGCCAAATTCAACACAGAGGGAGGAAGGAAGTCACACACCAAAACAAACTTCAAGATAATTTTCATAATTAAACACAAAATCTCAAGAAAGAGACAAATCCAAGCCCTTCTTCTAATCCTTACGCACATACGTATTTCTGTGGTCACACGTGATTCTGTTGTTGTCGCCGGAACTCCTCTGTTTCGCAACTCCGGCTGTCCGACAATGCTGCGCTCAAAGTGGAGCCGGTAGGGATTACCGGACGCCGTAGCACGTGGCAAACCGTTACTCCACCTTTGATACAACTCCACAAAGTTGAATGTAACTCTTGCAGTGTTAATGATGTGCGTCTCTAACGAGCAGTAGTTTCTTTCAGGTGGACTTTAAGCGTAGCTGAAGTAAATATTTTCAGAGGATCAAAGTTTTCTTTTGTTCTCTTGAAGACGACAAATCTCACTTTTGTGCTGCGTCTAATGAGCTCTGATTGGCTTTTTTGGGGCTTTGCTCAGTGACCTGCTGCTAATCACACAACCAAACACACACCAGAGGAGTTTCGCTGTCATGATGATAAACAGTGACTCAGAGGAGGCGAGTTCTCAAAGCAAGTCAACGTCTCCGATATTTTGTGAATGGTTTGAAAGTGTTTTTGAAGCCCGAGTTCGAAGATGAGCGCGGGCCGACCAATTACCGCTGCATACTAATGCAATAATGTTAAGACCACCACTAAGTCGTCGGTCGTCGATCAGAGCGAGAAAATGTTGATGCAAAGGTGCCTCCACAAGTTTTTAAGGAGTCCCCGTTTACTTCTCCCTCATTCTCTGTAGATGGAGTTTAGTTCCAGTTTGTTCTTTTCACATATCAGATTTTTTTCATGGGTCACTGATCTCTCTCAGCCGTATCAGAGCTTAGATGAAGTTACTGCCAAGAAAACAGCTGAAAAGCTTCACTGAACTCTGCTGTTGAGTAAGAACCCGTGGAGATAAAATAAACACTGATTTCATATGGCAAGCTCTATTTTTATTGTTTGGTTATTATTAGTTTATATTTTAGAAGATTTTGTCTCTGAACATACACGCGGTAATCAAACACGCAGGTGAGGAGAAGTCACAGACACCAAATGATATGAACAGAAGTTTAGATTCATACTTTATGGGAAGTAAAAGAGGCTGAAGACTAAAAAACAAAACTAAATTGGGCTTAATTTCATTTTAATTTTTTCAGTATAGTTGTTTAATCAATTATTATAATGCTTCGTGTGTGTACGTTGATTATATGGATTTTATTATCTCCGCCAAGCCGTTTGTTTTCACCCTTTGCACGTTTGTTGGTTGGTTTGTCAGCAGGATTACACAAAAACTACTGAACGGATTTCCACAAAACTTGGATTGAGGATGGAAATTGTCCCAGAGTAGATGGATCCAGGATTTGTTCTCACTTTCTTTAAACATTACTGAGGTTGTTTTATTTGAACGCATGGATCTTGATGAAAAAAAATCTGGTCTAAGTAGATGGCTGTGATCTATGATGGGTCCTCTCTACTTAGTGCCATACTAGTTTATTTATTGTGTCTTGAATCTGAATATGGAAGAGTTAGAGGATCACAATAAACAAACAACTAACCCTTTCCTGCTGTTGTTTCTTCACAATAAAAGCATTCCACTGGAAAATCAGTGGGCTGCTTTTATTAGTAAATAAATGTTTGTGCTTTTATTTGTGCTCCATTAACAGCACTAATTCTAAAAAAACATGTTTGATCCAGCAGAAATTTACATACTCCACTCTGTGAGGTCAACTGATATAGTACAAACAGAGACATCTTCAGACGCTTCATCAAGATAAACGACTTTACCTCGCTGTCATGATGCCGAAACATGATTGTTCGTCTGTGTCATGAAAGAATGCATGACGTTTTAAACATGTCAGCATTATGGAGCGTGACCTGTACCAGAAAACAAGTCAACGAGGTCAACAGGTCAACGAGCGAAAGAGTCAGGATGTTTAATCGTCTGCTGCTTTGATTAAGTTACTTTTTTTCTTGCACTAAGCTGCCGAATCGGTTCCTTTCAAAATTGCGTGAGCTTTGTGGAGGAAATGCATCATTGCTTCAATGTCACGCTTCTTAAGCGGCCCCAGCCTTGTCAGCGGAGGTGCATGCTGCGGCCGCCTGAGCATGGCTCCCTTAAACACGCACATTAGCACATAAGTAGCTGCAGATGTAGCCTGAGGAGTGAAAACATGTGACATCACATGAATAAATGATTACACCAGCCAAGTGTTTTAGTGCGCACAATGTAGATATAAAACCGCATTCAACAACAATGTGCTGGAACATTAACTGAAATATCGTGCGATGCGAAGGCAGAGACAATAAAAAAAAAAAA
>CAEMYA010000179.1:13497930-13508487 GCA_903131615.1 Diplodus sargus | reverse complement strand
AGGCAAATGGAAGCGGTGAGAGCGTTTTTCTGGTTAGAAGCACTCAGACTTCACAGAGGGAAGATACATCCAGCGCGAATTTGTCGCCTTTGACCTGCGATTGCTGACTTTTTTTGTTCCAGAAAGGGTCCAAAAGTGCAGCTGGCAAATGACAGGAGTGTGGGAGAGGGAGAGAGGTGAGCTTCGTAGGAAGTGTGGCGAATTGTGTGTGTGAGATCTAATACCACGGCCGCTGCATAGCGCATTCGTTCACCTGCGCTTCGGTAAACTCCGTCACCTCTGCGTGTAGAGGCAAGTCAGTTATTCAGCTCCTTGCATCGCTCACTTTCAGCTGAAACGCTCCATCCATTAGCTCCACCACACAGTGCACATACAGGGGTGTATCGATGCGTATGCGCTGCTACGAAGACCGTATCCACCTCTGTGCAGGGGGAGTTACTGTATATGTGCCTAAAAATAGAGACAGACACGTATCAGCGCATGTACGCTCACAGCAGGAGCGAAGAGGAAGACGTTTCTGCTCATTCCAACCAAATCACAGCAATCAGCAGATACGTATCAAACACTTGAGGATTGTATCTGCCGCACTGTCGACGCGCGGCCCCAGACTGGAACAGATCCGGTCACTTGTCACGCTCAAATCAGATTCATCATCTGAGACACAGTCCCCTCCATCGAGGGAAAACTCAGGGAGTAAATCTCTGAATGTGCTTACTTCCTATCCTGCAAGCTTCATAGTTAGTTTCTAGGTAAAAGTCTAGAAATTTTTTTAAGGGAGTCTTGTGACTTTCTCCAAAGTTATTGTTTACTGTATAATATAATTTCACGTTAACCCTTAATTCGTGTATTCTTTAATACATTCAGGTGTAAATGTTGAAATCAGTTGAGACGGTGTGTTCAAACAGCTGCCAAGAGGTACGACGCACGCAAGCAGACAGGATGCACGAGAAATGTGGAAAAGTGGCTTTTTACATGATGCCACCACAAAAACATCCAAACGTAATCTGCTTCATGACAGATTTACAAGACGGCACCAAATGTTTTAAATTTACCGCAGCTGTTTGTGAAGTTTCTCATGCAGCAACTCTTAAAGTCACTTTCCTAAGGCAGTCTGGGATATCGCTGTTACTAGTGACGTGGTTCCTCTGGAAAAAATACTAACATTGGACATTTTTATTTTTTTTAAATTCAAATACTGTATGGTTGTAATGTACGAGTGACCCTCCACAGATCGGAAATTTGACAGTTGGCTCACACAATCCAATATCACCCAATATGGAGAAATTTCAGGATTTTTAATATTATATTATTGTATTATATTCACTGATGCATTCATGTGTTCATCACTTACAGTAAATGTTGGGTAGCTTTTCAACTGTTCTTTGGGAAACAAAAGTTTGGTCCTAACCTGTAAATAACACACAGTTATTTTTTGGGGGGATTATATTTCAGATTATGAACGTGAATCTGCACTCATTTTCTACGCTGGCGAGCAGTAACATATTAAAGTGCATCATACTCTATCAGATAATAGTAACTAAAGCTGTCTGCTGTCCACATGTGAGTGTGTTTGAGGTGAGTGTGCCCGTGTGTCCTCAGGTGTGTGTACGCCGCGGCGGCACCGCTGCGCGTGTGCCAGCTTTGAATGGAAACAGCCGGGGGTGACAGTGAAAGACAGCAGCACAAAGGCTTCCCACAGCGGAGCAGAATGATTAGCACCCACGTTAGGTCCCGCAAGGGGAGAAGCTCACAATGTAGGAGTCCTCCACAGGCGGGTGTGGGCAGTGCTCTTAACGGTGCCTTATTAAAAATTGCGTCCGTCTTCCCGGTGAGTGAATCATTTGTCTGATGGTGTCAGCAAGCGCAGGGGAGAAAAAAAAAGGGCATTTGTCAGCTTCTGCTTCCTGAAGACAAAAGACAGGGTGCAGTAAAGATGGTCTACATTATACATAATTCATAAATCAATTAAGATAAACACACGGAAAAAAAAACGGTCTGACACGTGTCCTCAAAATCTCCCATGAAGAGGTTTTATAAGGCTGTTTTCCAGGACATAAATTCACACGTATAGTCCGACTGGCGTGAGTGTGAAGGGCGCTCTCAAAGAAAGAAAAAAAAAGATCCGTCCTGTACAAATCTAAATTTCAAATCTGGGAAGAACCGTGCCAGAACTCTCCTCGTAAGCTTGGCTGCGACGATCAAGTGTGTTGTTCTGCGTTAAAGTTGTGAAGTGGATAACCCTCGCACCCTCCGCCCACAACACCTCCGCCAGATACTCCAACAAAAGGTATTTTTTGGGAAAATATTGCACAAATGGATTGTTTTTTACAACAATGATCGTACACATCGTGCATTCGTGTTGTTTATTCGTCACGTCGCTGATGTGTAAAGGTCTTTAAGTTTAAGACGATTCTACACTCGTGAAAACCGATTGTGAATATTATACATCAGTTCTGCCCACAGATAAATCCTGCACACTGAACCTTTAAACTAAGAGTTAACATTAACGGGTTTCATCCAGTTGCATCCATTCGTAATGCAGACGTTTTATTTTTCATGCTGATTTGTTTGCTTAAAGTAAGAAATGACGGTAAGAAAAGACGATTTTTGAGTCTCATTCTCAGCTCGTTGAAATAATGACGCTCTGGGATTGTAGGACGGGTCGGCTGCCATCCTGAAGGCAAAGAGTCCAGTTGGGAGATTTGTTCTTAAGAAGGTTGGTCTCAGTAACTCGCCTCACTCTGCCTCACTTGAATGAGAACCATTAATGTGGATTATAGATCTGGTGATGTTAAATTACAGTTGAGGGGAGAGGGCTATCGAATTCGACACTGGATCGGGCTTGATTGAATTGAAGAGGACTGTTGGGTCTTGGAGGAGGAATGTATGGAGATGCAATACTTCATCGCTGAAGCAGCGATTTAATAACGCTCCGACATTTCTGGCTCCGGTGTAGCTCGCGTTAAGGCTCAAGAAACAAAATCATCCAGCCACAAACCGAGCCTCCGCTGGAGAACTGAGATATAATTAAAAATAAAGACGGTGAAGTGGATCTTTAATTACTTTAACATTTTAATTTCGTCTCGTCAAAAATAATAATCCCCAGGGCCGAGAATGAGCTGTAATCATCATCACAATTAAACAGTTTGTGCCCTCACAGTCGAAACGATCCACTTCAGATAGTTTTACGTTTCTCTTTTCATATAAATTTCTCAGCACATCATCAGAGATCTTTGCTTCAGTTTCATACATTTCATCACTTTATCTGTTGAAGCGTCCTATTAAATCCATACCGCACCGCCTACCTTTCATCCTCTTATTTTAGGTCCAATTTTCAGTCATTTTTCACAGCTGACTCCCCCATGTTTCACCTCTCTTTTCCCTTCACCCGCCTCTTCCTCCGAATAGTTCACCTCCTCCTCTCGATCTAATGGAGCCGGAGCTAGAGCTAATGTTTTTTGATTTTTTTTAACTTTGTGATTTATTATCATTTTTATTTTTTTTGCAGGGAAGCTTCACGGAGAGAAAAGAAAGATTTCAGTCGCCGGTAGGTGACGGGAGGTGTCTGTGAGGCGTGCGGAATAATTATAACCCACAAACGACTTCAATTAGCTCACGCAGCCGGGTCTGACAAAGTCAATCAAACAGTTTTCTCTTTATCTGCAGTTCAGAGCAGAAATAATTGTGTTTGTTGGCCGAGTGTGTTTGTGGCATTTTCCCTCCCTTTCATGATAGATCCCACTGTGGTTAATAATACTGCCGACCGCTTTCATTTCCGATGTTGACTAACCTTAATGGATGACTTTTATGTGCTCTGTACAGTAATCTGAAATTAATGGATATCATCATTTAAATGTTTTTCAGCCCTTTTAGTTTGCCAGTGTGTCTCTTGGTGGGGGTCATATGTCTGTCTGTGTGTGTGTGTGTTGTGAGCAGATGGAGGACGATTGTCTCGTCACATGATGCTGATCCCGTCTGTCTGTTTACCCCCCCCGTTGTTCCTGAGGCTCCTTTATATTCTGCACAAGCAGACCCTGGAGCAGAGGTAGCTTTTAGATTCTGCAGCCTCAAGTGTCAAATAAAAACAACCCGCATCTCATAAATGTCATTTATATTTAAGCGGCTACGATTGGCTTATGATGACATGCATATTAAGATTAAAGTGCCATGATTATCTGCTGAAAATACTATAAAGTACGCAGTCGAACATTCATGCACAGACAGATCGTAACCAAACTGAGCGTTTGTAAGATGACACTCTCATCAGATCTTTTTGAAGACAGATGTTCATTACACGTTTGTCTCAGGATTCAGCTATTCTGTCAAATAAGGGCCAGAAAGCAGCTTCAAAAATACATCTAAAAAAACAAACATCATTGATTGTGCAGTAAATTAACGCCACGTGTACGCAAGTTTCAGTAGGAACAGTGTGGCGCCAGTGCAGGGATGTGAAAGTGTCAAGAGCAAGGACGTTATATTACATCTGGACACAGTGTCGGAGGTCGAGCTCCATTCATTGCTTTGAAGAAGCTGCTCACTGGCGTTTTGAAAAAGCTTGACTTCCAGGGTATGAAATTACCCGGATCTTCCCATGTTGTGCGGCCCACAGAGGACGAGATCTAGAGGCTCCAGCTGAACGAGCCGGCTAACTTCCGGTTCAGCTCCTGGCTAACTTGAATGTTGTTAAAATGTTTCATTCCTGTTTTCTTTTCTGGACTGTTAGGACTGAATAGATCTAGTTACTACAGTGAAATGAATCATGTCGCGCAGGTTGTGAACAGAAAAATGTATCTTCCTCCACAATGTAAGCTTATGGGAAAAAAACGCATCACAAGACGTGTTAATTACACAGTTTGACCCTGCGTCCCTCCTGGTGCCTTTGGTCAGGAGTCGAGTTAATTTGGGCCAAAATGTGACTATATATTCATTCTTTATTAGAAAACTATTTACAGAACAGCCCCAGAATTGAGGCTCTGATCACCAGACGGAGAAAACTATTTACAGAACTGGGCTTTTTTTTCTTTTTTTTTTTATAAACTTGAATAATTAAACTTCAGTCAGCTTCCCAATGAGGGGTTTTATTCATCAACAGTACAAATACTGACACGTTTCACTCAGATGATCCTCTTTACAACAGTTGGTTGAACATAAAAGCCATTTGAAGATATTTATTCAGAATCTGGGAATTAATTATGTTGTTTATTTTTTTAATTTGAGTTAGAGGATAAATCCCTTGAGATGCTAAATCTGCCTTTTCAAGTCGGTCCTCGGGGACAAAAAAATGGTTATTAGCAGACATTTAAACACAAAATGAACACCTAAAGAATAAAATAAACAAGTTAATTTTACAATTTAACCACACGTAACAATCAACAAAGTCACATCAGCTATCTACTTATAAACGGAGGTAATGTTTGAGGTAACTGAAGTCACGAACGGAAGAAACAGATCTGAGTGAAGGTAATTTATTCCCGTCTTTAAACGTATAAAACACGTCTCTACGGATTCATTACCTTCTAACGTGTAATGGGAGTGAGCATTAGTTGCAGCCCTGGTTTTTGTCTTATAAACACACAGGTGAGACTGCCTGTCATCCAGCAGTGTACAGAGGCAGAGTGATGCAGGACTGAAGAGGACAAAACAATCTTTGAAAATCTTATATATATGGTGATGTAGGTCGGGTTTTTCTTCTGTGTAACACAAAAATGGAGAAATGATTGGACGGTTAAGATGCAACAACTGAACAACAACAGCCCAGTCTTGTGTGTTTCACCCTGAATTGAAACTGTCGAGGCTGGTGAACGACACTCGAGTATTGTTGCGGGCGGAGCAGAGGTCGTGGAGGGTAAAACGATGTTCTCCCGGCTACTAACAGGACACAACACAGCGCAGCACGAACGCTCAAGATAAAAAAAACAAAGGATGGAGCCTCACCTTAAACTCCACTCCACTCGTTTCCCTGAAGTGTTGTCGACTCGGACATCGCTCCGTCCTCTTTACGCATCGACAGAAATAACTCAGAGATGATTGTTGTCATACGGCGGCCATCGTGGTCTCCAGGACCGCCTACATGAAACTGGCAATCAATCAAAAACATCGAATGACAACGAGTGACTTTGACAGTATATTAGAATAGAAAAACCATATCATGCACCTTCAGAGTGTGTAAATGATTCATGCTTACCAAAAGTGTTGTAATCCTTTGTAACTCTGATTGTCGAAGTTCTGCACTCTTAAAGTGCTTATTTTTTACCACCGATGGTCTGAGATTTTTATTGTAGGTCTTTGACAACATCATGGAGACAATAAGCTCCTTTTTGTGACCAGAATCACCACAAAGTCTCACTCTGAAATCTTGCGGGAGTTTTGACCCAATCAAGGCGATCGACGATTTCAGTCGGCGGTGACGTGAACGTGACTGTCTGGGTCACGTTTCATGGCTCATCGCTTCAACGGTCGTTGAAATATTTCAGTCTAGACGGACTCGGCGAACAGACAGTCACGCCACGAGCACGGCTACAAACATGACTGATGTAATGAAAGATATTTTCCCCCCTTTCGCTCCGGCAGAGTCCAGGCGCGGGGCCAGCAGTGTAAAGCATGACGCTGCAGCTCCTTCAGTGGCTTCATAAACAAACACCAGACAGCACTTTTAAAACGTAATTCGAGCCAACAAACGAAGCAGTCTGCAACGCTTCTCCATGATTTGAAATGCCTCAACTCGGTCGTTCCTCGGCCGAGTCAGAGACGAACTTTAACACTCCAGATTGTAAGATGAGTAAATCTTCGACGAGAGCGGAGTTTCTCCTGTTTGTTTAAAAGATATTAAGGGTTGAGTTGTGGCTCCCGCGCGACGGCTGGATGCTTGAGATCATTCGCAGGTTCTTTTAAGGCGCTTTGAGGAGAGAAGAAACAGTAACACCTCGTAAGATAAGAACAACAGGGCTCTTATTTATCACACTTCAGATAATTACCCATTAAAGTGCCAAGCGGAAGGTAAAGAAGTTGAAGAAAAACCACATTTATCAAATGACCTCCACCCACTGACAGTAAAGTGTAGGAATAACCTTTAAGATGACGTGATTAATCACACGTCTGCTCTGAGCAGGAACAACCAATGAGACACGAAGATTTAAAGCTGAATATGGAACTTTATCACACAGTCTTGTTATATTCACACAATGCTGATTAAGGCTTAATCCTCCAGATAAATCTGTCTGGATTTTGTAGTATACCGCAGTTTTTAGATTACACGTCCCGATGTGACACACCTGTGTCTGCATTTTTTTTAGTAAAAACTCTAGAACTTGAGGAGCAGAGTTTTTCCTTCTTTTCCCACCAGCACGTTTGGCGGCGGCGAGTCCAACCGAGCCGCGCCGGTTTGCTTCTCCATCACCAGCTTTGCTGCTCAGTGAAGCCAAGCCTCGCCTCCAATCAGCTGCGGTGACGGCTCACGACTGCAGCCAACTCGTGACAGTCTCCCCCTCAAATTGAAACTCAACTTGTGTCCGTGCGGGAAACCTGAGAGAAAGATGTTTTTAAAAGTCAGTGTGTTCAGCTCTCAGTAGTTTCGTGGCTTCAGACAATCGACCGATCGTTTACTGATCGTTTTACGGAGTTTTACTGATAACAAAACATGATATTTCGTATGTCTTCATATGTTTGGTGTGTTAAAACGTACACTACCTCCCTCTGAGATATGCTAGAGTGGGAGAAGAAAGTAGCATGAACAGAAAATAGTCCAGTATCTCAAATTTGCGGCGCTTGAGTAAACACATCTCATGACATTCCACCTCTGTCGAAAGGAGCAAAGGTTCTGGTTCTGTATCACTTCTCCTTTCAAACACGTTGTGCTTTTATCTTTCATTTAAGTCCAAATTTGCACTCCTCGCAATTTCAGTAAATACAGACTCTGACACATGGTTTCTGAGCCAGAGGCACAGCAATGAAACACTCGTTTTGTCCGAAGCCTGGCGACAAACGCTAAAAATCAGAGGGAGCGCCGTCTCCAGTCAGTCAGACCAAAAACAGCTCTTTATATTGGCACAGGAGCTCGAAGGCAGCGCATTCATGAGCTCTGGAAGCAGCGATAGCAGCGGTCAGAGGCTACGGTTTTCTTTTTACGAGTCTGACTGTGGCTGAGGTGGAGGGAGGTGGTTACGCATCACGACCTGGAGGAGGAGGAGGAGAGCGGCAGGATAAGAAGACATCAGCGGCGAGGAGAGGTGCCCCTCAGATGTGATCAGCTCCTGCCTCCGAGTGGAAAATAAAATCCTCAGTGCGAGAAGAGAAAAGAGGGAACGGAGCTGACGGGAAAAGGTAGAAAATTGTTTTCCAGGGGCAGGCGATTGGATTTTGAAAATGGTCGAAGATTGATGTCACATCAGTGACACCGGGTGGAAAAAAGGTGGAGAGGAGAGACTGATGAGGACTCGTTCCACTTTCTGTTTTGTAAAAAAAAAACATCACAGTTCCTTTTCGGCGACTCCTCAAACCTACACGACAAAAAACACACAAAAAAATGTCTTTGCCTTCCAACTCGTACGACTGTCTCCCAAACATAGATTGGGGTCAGATGCCACTTTCATTGGTGTAGTTACAGAGTTATACTCTGTGACTTCATTAATATTCAGTTTCTTTGGACAGATGGCAGAGGGAAGCGATGACAGCCAGTCAAGTTGAAAAACTGCCAAACAATGTAGAAAAAACCTCCAGAGGAATGTGTAAGCAGAGTGCAGATCTGTGACCCTTAAGAACTCCGGCGTAAGCAGAAAAAAAAAACCTCCTCGCAGAGATCGCTCGGCTCGCCAGCAGCATCAATACATGACTAACAACTGGAGCCCTCGGCTCCGCGGGGAGCGGCCGCTCATGCAAATGTCCCACGCTGAACCACGTCCCAAAATCAATTATGTGCTCCTCTCGATGCCGAGCGGCCCTTCAGCCGGTCCTGAAGTCACGCACTCCAACACACACTCCAACCACTCGGCAGGTTTTCCAGAAACTCTCTCGCATTGTTCGGCTAAAAATATTCTCTAGTGGCGTCCCGCGGCTGCTCACATCCCAAATCTGTTATTTAACACCTGGAAGTCAGTCACCGCCGCAGCTAAAGAGACGAGTTGACGTGAATTTCATGAATATGGAGATAAGCGGCAGAGAGAGTTTACCTGT
Source organism: Diplodus sargus (assembly GCA_903131615.1). Taxonomy (NCBI): domain Eukaryota; kingdom Metazoa; phylum Chordata; class Actinopteri; order Spariformes; family Sparidae; genus Diplodus; species Diplodus sargus. The sequence continues at coordinate 13,499,319 of CAEMYA010000179.1, read as the reverse complement.
CAGACGCCGCCGATAAAAGCTCCCCCGAGGGAACCGTGAAGCCTCCCGAGAACCCAGCAGACTCTCTTTGTTCGTCTGGGCTTTCTGCAGAGATTAAAGAAAAACTTCCGCTGTAATCATGTTTCTTTCTCTTCCAGTCTCTTTTCTGTCCGTATTCAGAATGAGCGGAGTTTACACGGAGTTACTTTATGCCAGGATCTGATCTGGATCGATCAGAAGCTGCCAAATTGTAGAGTTACGTATATATCTGCTTTACGAACAGCACGTTCCTTTTGCTTCTGGTGTCAAATCTGCAGTACACGTCTGCAGTCGTCTCACTGCGTCTTCACACACAACTAAGTTAAAATACTTCACTTTTCACGGTTCAATTTCTCTAAACAGTTCAATTTTAACAATGTTCTGCCAAAATCTCTGTATATCTCTATCTGTGTGTGTGTGTGTGTGTGGCTTTGAATGTGTGTGTTTGAGTGTTTTTCCTCCGGTCTCATCCTATTAGTCTCTGCAGAGATGGGGTCTGACATTTAACCATGTCACAACAGACCCCCGAGCACAACGGCTACTTTCTAACAGGATAACATCCTTATTTGTTTGAACTGCACCGAATTGGATTATTACACACACACACACACACACACAGACACACACACACGTTTCTCTCCTTCTGGTTGGTGTTTTCCATCTTTCACTTATTCTCTTTCTCATGTTTACATTCAACACAGAACAGATAAAACTTGATTTGACCCCCGAGGAGAACTTCACATGTTCACATGAGGCTCAGAGCAAAGAATTATCAGAATGAAATAACCACAAATAAAAAAAAGATATTAAGGAAATGCAGGGATGGCAAAAAAAAAAGTTATATAAATTGCACCACATATGTGAATTGCGAAGAGGTTCTGTGGGGCAACAGGAGCAGCCATGATGTGTGAACGAGTACAGTACACATAAATATATCACCAGTACAAGATGTTATAATTAATATATGTGCAGTATATGTACACTTTTTTTCAGTTTGTAGTTAAATTTAATAATTTCTTATTAAATTATTTGTATGCGTATTCAAAGCCTCATGAAATTCTTATTTTTTATCAGATTGACATTTGATGAGGTGTCCCCGCACTGGGATGAAGTCATTGTTCAACCAGATTAAGAATCTATCATTTCTCAAATGTCTTGAGAACCAATGTGTGATTCTGCGTTGTGCTGATATGGTAACATAACATCTGGAAGTGCCACAGATCTTGCTAAATATCGCCTCGCTGTAAAAAAAAGCACAACGTCACCGGAAAAAATTCAAATGAAGTCATCATCTATTTATTCACATGTTGACGGGAAGTCACATGAAGCTCTGTAGTCCACAAGACATTTCTGGAGCTTCACAGCAAAACA
>CAEMYA010000179.1:13478262-13495875 GCA_903131615.1 Diplodus sargus | reverse complement strand
GGACCGCTGACCTGAGGAACGTGTGGGACGATTACACACCAACTCACAGTGCCAGCAGAGGAAGTGGTTACAGAGACAAAGCGTTTCAGACAGAAGGCGAATAAAGTGCTGAGAAAACTGATGTTTCTGAGCATTAAAGCATTTCAAACCTGTTCCAGCAGTAACCTAAAAACAAAATGTATGAACCTGAAAATGAGCATCGTATGTCTCCTTTAACTCTTCACTGTTTTCCTGCATGAAATGAAATAAAAACAACAATGGAGCTTGACGGCAAAGAGGAAGAAGATGTAACAGACTAGTGAGGTCTGAACTATACTGTAGCTGCTGAGTGCAGATACTGTAAAAAAAAAAAACTAAACAAGAATTTTCAAAACACTTGTCAGCGTAATTCATCATCGTCATCATCGTCAATTTGTCATAATTAGCATGAATGTCTCCAGGTGGTCTTACGGCGGGTTGTCAACATGTCACACTGAGCTGTCTCCAGCTGCAGTGCAGTGATAACTGATTCATGAAGCGCTGCCGAACATCGTGACTGACAGAAGCAAACGACGTCACACGGCAGACGCTTAATATGGCATCATAAAAAAGACATTAAAAATCCAATACCATAATGCCTCGGAGCCATGAATGTACAGAGATGGATAATGTTATTCTAGTCTTTGTAAAGTTTCTCTGGCGCAGTGTGAGATCGTTTGACAGCTGGATGGACTTCATGATACTTGGACATTTTCACCAAAAGTTGAGTTGTTTCAGTTTAGAGTTCAGACACTTTCTTCGTAGCAGTTCTGACCCACTGATAGTGTGAAACCTTTGACTAAAAACACAACTACCACAGTGTAGAAACACTTTGTTACAGCTCCTGCATTCACAATCCTGTTTTACCTTAAAATATATCGTCCAGTGTTCCTCTAGATTTTCACTATCTATCATCTTTACAGTCGCTGATTAATCAGGAATAGGGATGTAATGATACCAGAACCTCACGGTATTATATAATCACAATAAATAGCCTATGATACGATGTTTGTCCCAATATCATAAAAACAAAGAAAAAGATGACTTGAACAATGTCCTTGAATAATAAATCTGATGTGTCCAGCATTGATTATTCATACAGTTTTAAGTTTAAGTACTTCTGCTTTGCTGCTATAGGCTAAAATGAAAGTAGCCGGATCTGACGCAGCAGATTGTGAGCCTTAGTTTCAGCCGTCGGTAAACACACCTTCAGTTTGGCTGCCACAGTAGTCGTTTTTATACTGGGCAGCAAGCCGCCAATATGTCGCCTCGAAGGATACACTTTTTTCCACCTCCATTGCTATCTAAATCCAAGCCGTCGATGTGCCGGCAATTGCGTGAGATGGGCAGAGATGTCGATGACGTGCGCTCTTGTGCGACCCACAGCCGGGGAGTTTTGATCGGGCAGCTGCGTAACAATTATGACTGATAGTGGTATCACGGGGCTAAAAATTCCTCCGACGCATATGTTGTATGTCTTTGTTCCCGCCTAACTTCGTGCTTCCGGTCAGGTCACATGTTTACACCTACCCCAGTGGCGGCTTTTCTGAAAAGGACATAGACAAGGCGGCAGATTGCAGCCTTTACCTGGCTGCAAATGTGCCGACTTTTCTATCTAAAAGAGGCGAGTATCTCTGGGCTCATCAGGTGGAGCGGACAGGCCTGTTGGCTCCACCTAACAAGCCCAGAGATACTCTCACACCCCCAAAGATGAGTCAGCAGCCACAAAGGGCAGAGAGAGAGGAAACAGAGGAAGCTGTGTCATGGCGATGAGGTCGAAGTGTTACTGCAACTCAAACACCACCGGAAACAGACAACACCAGAGCTACTGTGTGAGTTTGAATCAAACAAGAAGAATACAGGAATCAAGAAAGAAGTGACTAAATAAACACAATCTGAACGAGTCAAATAAGCTTCGAAAGCGTCGTAATTTGCCAGCACGTAAGTATGATCCTCGGGAGCGCGCAACTCGACAAAACATACAACAAAGCTCTAGTAGTTTTTAGACGTTTTAATGCAGAAATGTTACATATTCTGAGTCACCAAACTCCAAAGTGTTCACATCCTTACACGTGGATAAATAAAAAGAGGTTTATTTTAGCTCCTGGAGACCGAACATCAGCTCATCAGGAGGCGATAAGAGCTGCCCTAATTACACTAAATTATACCACTGGAAGGTTTAAACACATTTCATTACATTCTAGTGAGTCTTTCACTGCAAGAGGTAAACAACGCATTCTGCTTTTGGCTTCCTGACAGCTCGTAGTTGAAGGGTGATAAACGGGTCTTGTTCAGTCAATTATCACTTTAGTTATCACCAGTTTATTTTTAGAAGGTGTGGTGTTTTCTGTGTGAACTGGGTGTGGATGTGACAGGATTAGTTTATTCTCCGCCTTACTCCGTCTCTTACTTGAATCTGTTTCTATGTTCGTGTCAGTCTGTTGGGATTTATATGCTGGTCAAAGGTCATTAGAGCAGACAAAAGTAATTCTCATAAAACACTCTTGACTGACAGAAAGCAGCGATGGTAAATTGTCTGATTCCATTATTCGTCGCTCTGTAAGTGCTCACAGTCGATCCCACCCGCTCTCCTCTGACACAACAAGCAGCATTTATAGTCTCACCATGTCCTTTATTCAACCCTTAATATGAAGCGATTTCAAAATGAAGGCAGAGCACTGGGACACAACAGCACAGCAGCAGAGATAGAAAGATACAAGTCGATACAAGGCAATACTGAGTGGTACTTTGATCAATACTCTAAACTTAAAGTCCAGCTGAAATCACAAAATTGTTCTTTTTTTTGCAGGAAAATATGAGTTATTTATCAATTATTTTTAATGTTGAAAGGAAAATAAACGTCCTTTAACATCAGGTGTCTGTGGAGGAGATGAGATTGAGATGTAAAGGGTATTAAAACACACAGAGGCTTTAAAAACGTCACAGTGAAATCATTTTACAGAATTGCCGTGATCAGTGTTTGCGGAGCGAATCCGCACAAATCCGTTTGCCGTTGACTAACAACAAATCATTAAGCAGTCATTAAGCAAATCTGTCAACTCATAGAGCTCTTGTGATCTTGATGACAACCTACTAGCACTAGCAAGTTCTAGCTAGATAGTGTGTTAGCAATTAGCTCGCTGGCTGCTGCTAACATGCTATCTAGCTGTGAGTACATCAGCAAGCTTTGTAAACTGCCTGTTTAACAGGGACACATTGATGAATGTTGTGTTGCGTCATGGTTTGCAAACAATGTAAACATTTGTCTGTGAGAGAAGCTGGTTGGCTAAGAGAAAGAGATGCTGGCTAGCTAGCATGACACAGAAGCAAACCCAAAAGATAAAGACATTTGGGGTTAGCAGCTTTAACTCAAGTTAACTTAGAGTCAAGTATTCCGTTTTTTTTGCACTGTCCATCCATGACTGACACAATGTTAACAAACCTTTACTGGTAACTGTTCAAGCTAACGAAAGACACTCTTTTGTTAGCAGTGGTGTTGAGCTAAGAACTACAACAGTTAGCATTTTAACTGAAACACGTGAACCACATGTGGAGAATTGCTAACTGATTTCATGGTTTCAGGAGTCATTACACCATTCTGTGTGAAGACAACAAAAAAATGACGTGCTTGAGACTCGGACCACACGTTAATATTCTGATGTTAGCATTAGCAAAAAAGCATCACAGAGCTGCTAGCATGCTTGTAAACTCTGTTTAGGACGTGTTGTTAACAGGGCAGATCCGTAGCCGAACAAAACATGCAGTTTAATTTCAGTTGGACTTTAAAACGATAAGCATGAATACTGTTTTATGTTTAAGCTATAATACTGTACAAAAGCTAATTCCAACACCAGTGTTATCTTACATGTGTATACAGTACTGGATGCTTCGTTCGAGCAAATTTCTATTGGCTTTCAAAAGATAAGAAGTGCATTTTTGAAAAAACATGCAACTGCAAACTCAATCCCACACACACACACACACACACAGAGTCTTCACACACAACCAAAATCAGATCAGTCCAGAGGAGGAGCGTCTTCATCAGGGATTCTGCTCATCGTTGGGGTCAGCGCCCAGTTCAGATACAGTCTGTATTGCTTTGGCAGCGAGAAACACTGAAAAGGGTACAAAGCTTTCTGTCCATCATATTCATTAAATACTGCAAATAAATCAAAATCTCGACTGCAACAGCGTCCGTCAAACACAAGCCCCGACTCCCCCTGCGCCTTTTTGAGTTTACAGGAGCCAAAAAACAACATTAAAGCGGAGGAAAGATAAAAGGAAGCGAAGGACGTGGACGAGCGGCTCGCTCTCACATGTGGAGTTTCTGTCTTTCATGCAGCTTCTGCTTATTTTTCTCAGCTCTCCTGCTCTAGTTTCTCCCTGTTAAAGCCTCTGGCGATCACCTTAATGAGCAATTCCCAGTGAGAGGTGTAACATCCAACAGTTCACAGAGACTAGGGAATACACAAGGAAAAAGGAAAAAAAAGCTCAATCCGTTATAATACAGATGTCCAAAGTTACAGCTTCAGATGGAGGAAGAACCAGAAGAAAAAGAGTGAGAGGCACAGAGAAGAGGATGCTCACATTTTCCCTGATCTTGTGTTCCTTGAGTGCCCATTTTATCTCCGATAAAGGACACTTAGTGATATTTGTTCTCTTCCAGTCAGACCCCTCAGGCGACTCTCCTCTACTCCCATGCATACGCTCACACACAAACACACAAAAACGCATCGTAGTTCTGTTTGTACTTTAAATTACTGAACACAGACCCTGTATCCTCCCGACTTCCGCTTCAAAATGTAATCAAATCACTCTCCTCCAAAGTCATTGAATATACAATTACACTGTATTCTTAAATAACATTAAAGATAATTGATTCAGCCACTTGACTGTGGCTTTCTGAAATCTCCTTTGTCAGTGCGGCTCTGACTCAGCTAACAGCGTTCACCCGAACACAAGGGGAGGAGAAAATGGATGCAATTTCCCCCTTAATGCTTAAAAGTGTTTATGTTGATGCTGAAGAGGGTCAATCCCGGGCAAACACACACACAAAAAAACATTTTTTCATCTTCTCAGATAAACGGTCTTTCTGTCCGCCGGCAGTTCAAAACGTAATACTTCCCATTCTAGAAGAACGTACCCTTTGTGTCCCGGCACAGTATCCTCTTGAAGGCCTTCCTGAAGTCATTGTTGAAGATGGTGTATATGACGGGGTTGAGGCAGGAATTGCAGTAGCCAATCCAAAAGAAGAATTTAAACAAAGGTTCTGGGATGCTGCAAGTTTCAGGGCACACTGCTTTAAGAGAATAAGAGAAGAAGAACGGGAACCAGCAGATCACAAACACTCCCATGACCACAGCCAACACGAAGGTGAACCTCTTCTCCCGGTTCACCATGGCCTTGCGGCGGGACATGGGCGTCCCTTGAATCTTAGATGATTCCTCGAGTACCAGTTTGGTGCCAGAAGATGTGGCCATAGTGTTTTTGTATCTGCAGGCCAGGTTCAGCACCTGGACTTTGAACCCTTTGCCTATAGTTTGCTCCTCAGTCTTGTTCGTCTCTTGTTTGCCGTCAGCTCGGAGATCACCCTCCTCGCCCATTTCCAGTTCGGCGTCAGAGGCAGAGCTGGAGTCGGGAAGCGTGTCACCTCCTTCGTCAGAATGTGCCTGGGACTTTTTGTGGGGAACAGCTGAGACGATCTGGCTTTCACGGTGGGGGGTTGAAGCGGGGGATGATTTTTGGACTGGAGTGGTACTCGGATTAGGCAGGTAGTCCTGGCTCGGGGTATTCCCTGGCGGGTTTTTGAATGGGGCATCCGAGCCAGACATTTTGGTCGGCCCTTTTTCTTGTTGGCAGTCAGTTGTATCTCCTTGATCCCCGTTCTGTTGAGACTGCTCTGATAACTTCACTGGAGGCTCACTGGTTGCCATGCTGGCATGTCGTCCTGCAACCACTTTAGGCTTCAGTCCAAGCGGGGAGCGTGTGTGCTGCTTAGCGATCTGATAAATCCTCACATACACCAGAATCATTATCACACAGGGGGCGAAGAACGAACCAACGGTGGAGTACAGAATATACCATTGCTCATTGTTCAGTTCGCACGACTCTTCACCTCCTTCGCTCTTGTCAAGGGTGAGAAGAGGAGGGAAAGAGATGACCGCGGAGATCAGCCAGACGACAATAATGGCTGCCTTGATACGTGCGGGAGTGCGCTTGGTGCCGTAGGACACGGGCCGGGAGATAGACAGGTAGCGGTCCAGCGCTATTGCGCACAGGTGCACAATGGAGGAGGTACAGAAGAGAACATCCAGCGCCAGGTAGATTTCACACCAAATGGAGCTGAACGCCCAGTAGCCCTGCAGCTCGTTCGCCAACGAGAAGGGAATAATAAGCGTGGCCACTAAAATATCGGCTGCAGCCAGAGACACCAGGAAGAGGTTCTGAGCCCCCTTCAGGGATCGTGACGTCAGAACGGCAATGATGACCAGGATGTTCCCGACGATGGTCACCAGCATCATGAAGGTGATGGCGATGGCAAAGGCTGCGGTGGCTTGCGGCGTGTAAGGCGAGGGCCTGACGGTGCTCCGGTTGCAGGGTCGGGTGCCAGAGATGAGGCTGATGTTCCTGTTGGGGAGACCGCCGAGCTCCGACAGGCAGGGGGCGTCTGGAGCAGCTGCCATGGTGGTTACAGGAGGGAACTTTATGAGCGGTCTCTTACAGACTGAGAGACAGAAGACGGGTGTTTCTATGGTGAACCATGGAGAGGCAGGATTTCCCCAGTAAGAGGAGAGACTGAGGGGCTGGACGATGGTCGGTCAAGGTGAAGCCATGTGATCGATGTTACGCAAAGAGGATCTACAAGAGAAAGACAAATTTTGTGGTCAAGATTCGAGTATAATCACCACATCATAAAGGTGCAATGTGTAAAAAATTTGCCAGCTGTTGAATTAATTCTCCAAACCAATGGGGGGCGGCATAAGAACCGGTTAACTGCTAATTGTTGCTCGTTAGCTCAGTTAGCCATGCAGTTAGTGGTTGGAACTAGGAGTTCGAAGCAGTGAGGGAGTGTTGGTGTTTGCACCGCTAGCTCAGGAGCTTAACTTGTTTTAACATGCTAACATCATTGAGTATCTTTGCAGCAATAAACAGACGTCACAACATTAAAACTGTTTGTTTTTCACAGTCTGTTGGTAATTATATTAAATTATTAGACGTTTTCAACAACATTTCTAACATTGCACCTCTAAGTAAATGATTTGACACTTTGGATAAAGGCACTACATACTGTTAATGCAGCCGTTTAAAGATTATTCTTTAGGGGGGAGGTTTCGTTATCCAAATCCAGGTTCTAAAGGTGAGTTCACATCATCGCCTCCTCCATTATTGTGTGCATACTGTCAATCTCCTCTGAGCACTCGACAAGGATTTCTCCTCTGTGGCTCTTCCTGAGGTTTCCTCCATTTTTTTTCCCTGCTAAAAGGTTTTTCCTCACTATAATCGAGGGTGTGTGTGTGTCGTTCACTGTACAGTAAAGCCTACTTACACAATATGACTTGTGATTCAGGGCTCTGTAGATTGAGTTGACTTGCACAGTGTGCTGCCCATGTTTCTACTCTGCTGTGTTCATATTTCTTGACCTTTGACTCGAGCTGTGCTGACCTTTGTCTCAATGGAAGTGAAAGGCGGATGCAGAGCTAAGGGTTTGAAAATAACGAGCTGGCCTCATGAGACAGCAGGAGAAAAAAGATATCTGCAACATTTAATCACGGTTACACCACATCTACACCAAAACTGGTGCGTATATGCAGGTTTTTAAAACACTGCTGAAAATAGGCTTTGATTTCTTCACATTACCGGAGATTAATTCGCCTTTCTGAGTTATTTTTATTGTCATCGCAAAAGCACATGAAAAACAGGGAACACTGTTGAGGCGCTGTTGAACAGAGATGGATGGAAAAGCATGAGCCACCTGAAGAGAGGTGAACAGTAGCGTGTTTACCTGGGTGCTGCGTTTTCTTCACAACCAACGGAAGCAATAAATACCCGTGACGACCGCAGAGTCAACTGACGGGGGGTTTGGTGACGCTTGTGCACATTCACGTTGAAGACAAAAGCCAGATGTTAGCACTGATTTTAACCTAGAAATGAGGAAGCCGTTCATTCCCCTGCAGCCCAAAAAGCATTTTCCCCACAGACCGCCATGAGAGAAGAGACGTCTATAAAACCTTTGACAGGACACGAAGAACTGCAAACAAAGTCGATTATGTGTAACTCTATAATTTGGATTTGAAAAAAACGCCCGTCAAGCTGAGAAAAGCGATTTAGAAATCTGTGACGTCATCGCGATGTAAAGTCTACGGGTCGAGCGGGAACTTGTGGGCGGGGCCAGCGGGAGGAAGTTTCCTGCGCATTTTCAATGAGCTCCATAACCAGGAAGTAAACACGGGAAAAAAAATAGTTGGCGTAATGTGCTGGGAGAACGATCCTCACTGGTTTGAATCGGCCGCCATCTTACATAAATCTACGTCTCTGAAAGGTAGCTATCAACTGCTAGCGACATTAGCATTGTAGCTGTTCAACACAGCGCCACCTGGAGGCTCAGAGTGGGAGATACTGCGCTGATCAACGCAGCAGCGCTGTACGCTTGTTTCTCTGTGAGTGCACCCTCAGGATGGAGGCTGTTGTGTGGCGCTTGTAAACCTCCAGGATTAATGATACTGGGCTCTTGTAAAAGACATTTGAATCCTTCCTGGTAAAACAAGGGTGAAATAAAAGGAAAAAATACAATTCAATATAATTGATTTGACTTCTGTTTGCGTATATTTTTCTGCAGAGTCAGTGTGGTGATAATGAGGCGGCTGCAGAGGGAAGAAGCAGAGAGACAAATAAAAGTATATGAGTCAAGACTTTCAAACGGAAACTGAAGAGTCGATGGAGTTTTATGTTTTTTTAGAAACTTAGTTCTGTGTGTTTTTGTTGGTTTGGAGCCGTCGGATTTAGATTTTATTGCCTCCTCAGCTGCTGATTGAGGAGTTCAGGCTCCCTTTTCTTCTGCTTCAATCCAATTATATATATATTCTACATGTCTGTTTCTGCAGATCTCTCTCCTCTTTAGCAACACATCACATTATTTCTACATATATTTGACCATTACTGCTTGTTAGAGCGTCTTCAAACCAGTGATCCAAACTGAAACTGTTTATTTTCTGTGTTTAGTTCTTTAAAACGGGCACAAATCCAGATGTTTTTACGCTGCAGAGAGGTGAATCTGTACATTTAAACATGGATGACACATGACAGTAATCTAAATTCTCACAATAAACTAACATCTCTACTTACTGGATGATATAGATCTTCACTCCAGCTGCGTCATTCCGTGCCAGCAACTTTTAAAGTTGATTTTTTTTTTCTTGCACAAATATGCAGAATTTCGATGGAAATATCCGGTGATGCGCCAACAAACAGGAGCACAAAGTCCACTGTGGGTGATTTGATCCCTGCAGAGTGAAAACGGAGGGTCAGGAACGAAAATCAGAGCTGGGAAATGATTTTTTTTTAAAAAGAAATGTAGTTCCAGTTGAGATCTTTGTGGATAATAGAGGAAGAAAGTGAAGTTTCGTAAAGGAGCGGATCTGTGCTCGCTCTCAGCTCCTCTTCACATCCCGCTCGGTGCTTCCAGTCCGGACGCTGGAGACAGACTCTGCTCTCTGAGGGAGATGTGGAGGAACTGATGCGGATGTTACCGGATAAACGAGGACGCGCTTCTTTTTTTTCCTTTTTTTTTTTTTTTTCTTTTACGCGCAGCTTCTTCTCCGGGACTCCAGCCGATCCTCAGCCCGGCTGTGCGCCTCATCCCCGGGCTGGAGGTCAGGTTAAAGGTGCGACACACGTGACAGTAATCCTTCTTTTATGACACTTTATACTTCTAGTTACTTTACAAATTAGGATTCTTACAAACAAAACGTAAAGAACGAACATCTCAGCTTTAACTATTAGTCCAGTAATCAGTTAATTATCTTATTATGATCATTTTAATGAAACATTTCATGTTTTTAGCTTGGATCATTTTGAGGTTTGATATGTGGATTAACTAAATAATCAGAGGATTAATCAGTACTTAGTTGCAGTCCTTCACAAAATAGTGTAATAATGAGTCAAATCCTGTTTTTACATCAATGCATCATGGGAAATTTTACTGCTCTGAGTATTTCTGTGCTGACACATTCTTACTTACCTCATCGACTGATTATTTTCATACCAAAACAAACTTGATGAACAACCTTTCTTTGTTTTCATGACTGAATAAACTGAGTGAAAGTGCTTCACATGTCCTTAATCCCCATAATGACATATGCAATTAATCCACTGTGACTTAAAAAAGGATTTGATGGTATTAAAGCAAATTTAAAACAGATCCTTTAAGAAAATCAGTTTTAAAGGGGCAGTATGTAGTTTTGCGGAAGAAATCTTAATCGGAAAAGAGTAAAACTTACTTGTTTTACTTTGTTTGTATGTGGCGGACCCCGCCATCTTTCTAGCTTCAAACAGTGTTCTGGGGACTTTATTTTCCTCTGAGAACAGCTTGTTTATTCAGCTAAGATGAATATTTGTTATTACTGAGTTTGTTATTACTTCATTAATGTAGTAAAGATTAAAATTCTGAGTTTGAATGTCATCTCCAAAACTACAGAGTGCCCCTTTAAGTTACATTTATATTTACCTTTTTATTTCTATTTTTGCATTTTGTCCCATGAGTACTTCTTCCCCCCATAGTTAACTTGCATTGTGGGTAATGTAGGCACCATGTTCTGAAAAATGAAGACGACTGAGTGGAATTAAAAAAGTAGATATTTCTGGTTCTGCTGTTTTTTGATCATTTGTTTTTAAACTGTCCATAATGAGTCTCATGTGCTTTTTTCATAATCTGGCGCTTTCATTACCCACAATGCATCTTATCTACTGAGTGACATCACTGGAGGCCATAGATCAGATTACATGCAGCTTCCTCTGCAGGTTCCAAACGCAGTGGAACGACTCAAGACCTGTAAACACACTTTAATGTGGAAAACAAATGGAGTTACCTTTTAATAACGACTTCTGTGAACTTTTAGCTGTTTCTTCTTTCATTATAAGTTCTGAAGTGGTCTGAAAACAGGAACGAGAACTTTAAAGTTACCTTGAAAGATTTACGTTTATATCAAAATGTTAATTTAGTTGATTTGTTTGTTCTTTTCTCCGGAAGAAGAAGAAAAAAACAGGACATAAAGAACAGTTTGACATCATCTATCTGCTGTGACACTCGAGCCATTACTCAGATGTAACGATGTAATGGATGAACGCTTCCCTCAGGCCAACATTCCCATCACAGACCAAAAAAAAAAAATCTCCAATAACTCCACAGATCACATTAACTCATCTGCGTCCGACAGATTCATCACTTCTCAGCTTGTATTTGCGATTTCTGTGCGTTTGACCAAATTATGTCCTTTAATTACCCTCCACACACATCGGCCTCCGTCATTAAAAGACTATTAAAGCCTGTTTAATATTCAGGTCCTTTAGTTTTGATTAAAACGTATAATCACTGCATTTGTTTTTGTTTTTTTGCCATTTGATTAATAAAACAGCAGCAGTATTGTAGTGAATATCTAATGTAATGTCATGGAAATGTATGCGCATCAGGAGGATCTCTGTGGGCGGAAACGTGCAGGAGACGCAGAAGATTAATGTCTGCAGGAGGCGAAGTTTGGGGAACTCAACGGAACTTTTCGTAACCGTTTGTGGCTGAGAATCACAGATTGTGGCTGAGAATCGCAGATAAGCAACTTGTTTTTTAACAGATTATGTGCAGTTCTTGTTGCCTCGCACAGAGTTGAAATGTGTAATTATAAATATCTTCATATTATGTCAAAATAATCTCTTAAGTTTATGATACGTACACATTTTGTTCAGCAGCAAGGTAGTCTTAAAGGTGAATTTGTGATTTTTGAGGCGTAAATTAAATCTCTAGAAGTAAGAAGCTAATGTTAGACTATAAACAGAGCACATCTCAGTTGAATAACTTAAACGTCACCACTACTGAGCATCTTTCTGCACAATTACTGTGCACGTCTTTGTATAAACTGATCGCTGTACAAGCTGTAAGGTCTGATGACGTTTAATGTCCGTAATGACTTCTGTAGTTTAGCTACTTGTTAGCAACCGCTGTTCAAAAGAGACGTAGCCACTTTATAATCAAACTGTGGAACATTTAATAGTTTATTTATGTAATACAGAGCAAAGCTTGCGCTAACTACAGACTATTTTCAGGAATTTAACCAAGAATCTGACAGACTTTTAAAAAGAGGGAGCCAGATGTGCAAAAATGCAAACTGATTTCTGGGTTTCGGGACTTCAAACTGTTCCACTCTTTAGTGGAGGTGTGAAAAAAGTACAATATTGACCTCAGATGCAGTGAATTGGAGACGTGAAGTTGAACAGAATACTCAAAGTTTGCAGTTTTCACTGTTCAACACAAACGGCGGAGTCATCTTATCTCCTCGGTCCAGCTAGAAACTCATTTCCAGAGGTCTCGGTGTTAAACCTGCTGGTTCCTCCTCGGCTGACTGCAGAAAGCGAATCAGCACCACAACAGTTTATTTTTTTATTTTAAATTCTCCTCCAAACTCGACGACTGTGTTCTTTCCCTCGACCTCCGAAACCGGCTTCACTGGCAGGAAGGGTTTCGTTCCTGGAATCTCAGTTAACCGCCAAATATTTATCTCCAGCTTCAGTTTATTGTCATGCAGGTAGGCTGGCGGAAAATTGCTCTGACATTTACACTTGACATGTGGTAACAAACAACAGTCCAACAGCCGAGCTAAGAGAGCACAAGTGTCCATTACTGTGAAGTCAGGCTGACAGAATGAGGACGAAACCTTGAAACTGCACAGAAAGTAGAGAGATTTTCTCTTTAGAATTAATTGAATAATAACGTCCGTTGTTCTGTGCGGAGGCGCGACAGGATGAAAGAACAGGGATGAACTAAAAGCAGATGTGTTGAAGTCCAGCAGGCGACAAGCTCGCTGTGTCAGACGGGGAAAGAAACTACCAACGTTGATAAAGTTTGTCTGGAAATGAGCAGGATTGATGTCGTCTGAGGTGTCGATCAATAACGGGTATTATTCCTCAAGACACCAAGTATGCTGATCTGATCAACATTAAGCTATAAGAAATAAGAAGGAACAACTCTTTGATTTCTCATGATAACTGTTTAATTTATCTCATCATGTTGGGATAACAAAGTTTTTCTCGTTGAAAACTAAATGAATAATTAATCCTTATTAAAGGAAAGCAGACATTCAGCCTTAATGTCTGAAAAGTGACTTCCCTTTCTAATATTTAAACCACATATTTCAGAACTCATTAACTTTATGAATACACATTACTGAAATCTTAATGAGCTTTTTTTTTTTCAAAACAGGTGTTAAAAAAGAAAGATAACAGCAGTGACAACACATCATCAAACCACATGCTGTCAGTCATGTAAAACTCACCAAATCATGTAATTTAATCCATTTGTATTCTATTTTTTTTTTTTTTTGTGCACCAGTGAAAGCTTTATCTGAAATGTGGAGATAAATGTGTGTATTCCCCCTCACAGAACAGAGACAGCGGACTGAACGTCCGTTTTTATGATCATATGAAATATGGAAAAAAAAGAATGAGGTCTCAAGTGTTTTTGTTCCAGCTGTGAAAGGTTAGGAGAAAAACAAAACATTTCCGTAGAATGACTCACATAATAACCAGTGATGAAAGCCGTCAGCTAAACACAGTCAGAGGTCTAAAAAAGGTAGCAAGTTAAAATTACCTCTGCTTTGTATTAAATTGTAGGACATCTGAACAAACTGACGATGAAGATTACGAGATGTTAAAGTCATCCACAATCAAACTGCATATTCAGATTGGGGAGGAGATTTCAGAAGAGAAAGAGCTTGTTTTTCATCACTAAATAAACAAACCAACCCTAAAAAAGAAGACACAATTTCATACTGTTTTAATTTGTTTATATGTGGCGGACCCTGCCACCTTTCTAGCTTCAAACAGTGTTCTGGAGAATTTTAGCTCGTTTATTCACTTATGGAAAACCTAAATAAAAAGATTGTGAAATTGTGCAACTTTCTTGATCAAATTTTATATTATATACATGCCAATGAAGACACAGCTCAAATACAGGTATGTATGTTGGTTTAATTAACAAATAGTTCAGTCTCAGCTCAGTCTAGTTCTCTCTGCTGGTGTTTTTCTGCCCTCTGGTGGCAGCGTTCAGCTGCTGCAGGGAGGCAGCTGGAGAGACGGTGGTGCTGGATGTGAGACTTTCCTTTGGTTTGCTGGCAGAAGTGCAATCTTTGTTCTTCGCGTCGTGGAAAAGTACACGACGTACGCTTGCATCTTCCTCCTTCCCAGCAGCACTGCTCTTCTCCACCTCCTCGGTTGGGGTGTCTGGTGAAGAGCAGGAGGAGAGAAGAGTCAGCAAGCTCATTCCTGCCACACAGCTCCATCCACTAGTGCATTAAAATGTCTCCTGGGACTGTTCTATATCATATCATTCAATTAGTATTACTCATGACTTCATGTAAAAGCAGGATTTTACTGTTGTAATTGGTTAAACTGAAACTAAAGACTATTTTCCTGGCAGCACAGAGAGCGAACACACCACAGTGGTAGAGGCGGCGAACTCTCTCGATGTCCAGCTTCGTCATTTTGACTCTCTGTCCCATCTCCTTCATTTCCCCGTGGGGAACGATGGTGGGCAGACCGTTGGCTGAAAAAAACCCACTGAAGCACGAATGAAATCACATTTACACGGAAGGAAAAGAATAATCTTTACATGCTTCAGAATTTTGGACCCTTTACCTTCCGTAGTGCATGATAGAGGAGATGTCGTAATCCAGGTCAAAGGTTTGGCCCGGAAGCTGACGGAAGTTTCTCTCCTTCCCTGAAACACATCTCGATTATTTTCACTCAGAGAGCAAAGATCACACAAACTGTCACCATCACATTTCACCGACACCCAAAAATGTGTCATTTTTGTTCCTTTAACGGGATGTTTGAGGTTCACTGGTGGCTTTTCAGAGTTTGTTTTCACATTCATCTCCTGAGAGAGGGAAGTTCTATTATATCTCAAGGGTAAAAAGAGCCCGCTATTCTCCTTTCCTTATAGTCATTTGGCATTAAAAGTATGCCGAATTAGCCGTTAGCCACCCCTGTTTGAAGTGTACCACTTAATGTGCAGACCATCCATGACTGGAATACATTGATACTGAAGAAAACCTAAAAACATGATGATTCTAAGGCAAGTTCTGTATGGAAGACAGATTACCAAACTCAAAACGACTTCATTCAGCGACATTACCGTTCATTATGTTATGGGAAAGAACTGTGATGTACTGGCCGCGGTCTGTCCTGGTGTGTTCATGGTGGAAGCCCAGAGCGTGAAGAATCTCATGGACGATATTACCCACGATGCACCCCGGCCCAACAAACACCTCTTGCCCTCCACCGATGAAGCCCACGTATGAAGCACAGCTAGAATTAATGATTTTTATGTCACTTAAAGACATTCACTTAGAGCTAAAGCAATGAGTTGATTGGTAACATTTTTTATTCCTCTGTCAAAAAAACATTTAAGTCTATTGGATTTATAGAAAATAATCCTCAGTTCTGAATTCAGTATGAAATACACAAAGTTTTCATACCCTCTGCTGGATTTGAAGAGCAGGTAGTTTGTCTCATCATTTCGCTGGTGGAAGGACAAACAGGTGTGTTTAGACAACATCGCCATCGCAGAGAGGATGTCGTGCCTCCGACTCTCTGGAAAACACACAGAAACAGAGAAACTCAGAGTCAGGAGACACGATGCAGTGACCTGATGTCAGACTTACCCATCTCTGAGCTGATTTCATACGGGATGTCCAGCGTCGGCCACGGGCTCGCCACTGCATTCCTGTCAGTCTGTAAGGACAAAAAAAAGAGTTATTTGGATTTCCCTTCAATCTGGAGGTTTACCGTGCATTCATGTGCTGTTGGGATTAAAGGAAAAATGGTTTCCGACTGGGAAAATTCATGTGAATGCCCTGGTTACATCAAAACAACAACAACTCGGACAGTTGGGAAATGTTGGTGCATGAGTTGACGTCCTGATGCTGAAACATGGTGGACAAGGTGACCCATTGGTTCCCTTTGACCCTTACCACATGGACTTTGTGTCAAAACCCAACCAGAGCACGAACACATTGTTCTCACAACATAAAATTGAAAATTTAACCGAACAAACCTAAATTTAAACCCGTGATTTGCAGAAAGTTGCAATGCAAACATTCATTCTGGCCATGAGAATTTTACAGCTTTTCTCAGGAAATGCTTTGAGAGTGATCCAAAACACCAAAAACACTGTGATTCATAATAATATTTCAAACTTTTAAAGTCCAACAACCCAACAATGAGAGTGCAACAACAGACGGTATGGAGGCATGATGGGAAATGTAGGCTCCACTATTTTGGAGCTTAATCCATCAGGAACTAAAAGTCAGGATCTCGTCTGCTGCTGCTTCTAGTTTGACCTTTACACTTCAGTGATTTTGTCTCTTCAGTCTCCCAACTTTGTCCAATAATACATTACATACATTAGAACACAGCACTTGAAATGGTTTCAAATAAATTGAATGAGTAATGAACTCGTTTCACTCACTGACAGAATCATGTCTCCCTGCATCACTGCGTGTTTCTTGGTCGTCAGCTCTGTCATAGGAAGCAAAAGAAAAGAATGATATAATTTTTATTTATAACTGCGAGTTAAAGTGAATTTAATACATGTTGGCAGGTTGAAACAGTGTGCTTTCACCTTCTAAAGTTTCTGGGTTAGACTCCATGTACTTCAGCACCCTGGTGAACCAGTCTTCCTTGAGTGCTGTAAACACACATCTGTACGTTAAAGAAACACACAAATTTAACCAACAACAAGATATTGATCGATCCAGGCTTCAATCAGATCAAGATTTTACCTTTTCTTTCTTCCTGTATCGGACTGGACTCGACTAAACACAACGGATGAAAGAAAAATCACTTGTTTGTCTCTCCAGGGAGTAAAAATCAAACTTTGTGGAACATGCTGATTTCTTACCATCTGTAGGAGATTTGACAAACAGAAGTGCAGCGAGCAGCAGACGCAGCATGATCTCAGAGGTCAGGACAGACGGACAGATGCTCGTTAGTGACGTCAAGTAAAACCACCTGTGAGCTGCTGCCTCATTTATTCCTGTAAGGCTCAGAGGAGGACACGTTTAACACACGTCAGAGAGAAAAAGTTATTTCTATTAATGTTATGCTGCTATTTTACAGGTAAAGAGTAATTATGGAAAAAAAAGACAATGTCATTGTCATATTTTTTAAATATGGTGCATTTTAATCAATTAAAATACTCCAAATAACATAAAAGAGAAGCTCAACCAGCTACATCACTAAGATGCTGCTTACATGTTAATATTTCCAACCCTGTTATATAAATAAAGGTCGATTTAATGAATCCATTGAATCTACTAACATTTGAATTTG
>CAEMYA010000179.1:13451708-13477891 GCA_903131615.1 Diplodus sargus | reverse complement strand
TTCTGTGTTTTAGCTAGCTGCTAGCTTACATGCTAACCGTCGTTTCATAGGGAAGGACGTTAGAAAAGGGACGTCTTTTAAGTTAGGATTTGAGATAACGATGTTTAATGACTGTTGCACTCAACGCATCCAGTTAATTTCTGTACAGTTTTCATTTTAGGCAAATTCGGCCTTAACATTTTTTTTTAATCGCGTTGTGCTTGAAACTGTTCCTCAAAAATGTGTGAAACTTGTCAACAACTGCGCGACTTAATTTACCTGTTTGACAGCAGAAGCTCGATAATAGAAATATTTGTACTGTTACTAACGTTACAGCTAATAACAGTAGTACGGCATATATGTCTTTATTTCGTCTGTTGCAACAGAGAAACAAACAATTATCAGAAAGTACAATCGAAGGATATAAAAGAGAAATCAACTGTTAAGGCAAAGAAGAGATACATACAAGATCATGAACAATAATTATCAATAATTAAAACAAAACAACCAGAAACAAATCGGAAAACAAGAAAAAGATTGCGGATTTTTTTGTTCTTTGCTGAGAGAGTTGTTTGTTTTTTCCTATTTCTTATTCCCTTCCTGTGTGCTAACAGTCTGAGATGTTCTTGTCAGGTTTTAGCTCTGCAGTTATTTTGCAATCTGTTCCACCTTGTAAATAAACAAATCCTTTCCTTGGCTTCAGTGAGCAGTCATGACGAGGTGGGCGAGAGCCAATAATGTCCATAAAAACAAGCCAGCGGAGGCCACTCCATGGAGCCAGCTGAGAGCAGGAGGAGGAGGACGAGGAGGTGGAGGTGGACGAGGAGGAGGAGGTCACCCAGGAAGCTCTGGTGGCCCATTTAAACAAGGAGGTCAGAGGGATTATCTGAGAGGGACTCAGCCTGGTGGATCAGATATTAAAAAACCCAACCGCAAGAAGAAGGAATACCTGGACGAAGATGTGAACGGCTTCATGGCGTATCTCCAGCAGAGCGGCCAGAGGCTGCCCAAAGGAGACAGAGGAGGGAGGGAGGATGCACGGGAGCTCAGGGAGGAGGTGGAGACCGCCCTGAAGAAGGACAGAAGAAGAGAGGACAGACGAGTAAAGAGACAGAATGACAAGAAGAGCAACATGGTGAGCGAATCCAAACCATGTATCCCTGATTCTGGTTTAAAACACAGACAAAGGCCCTGATATTCTCTCTGACGTTCCTCTCTTTAACTTTCCTTGTTTCCTTCTATTACTTCCTCTCATCATCTCATTCTCTCCTTCATTCCTTCTTCTCATTCTCTCCTGGTTTCCTTCCTCCCATCCTCTTCTCACCCACTTTTCTGTTTCCTTCTGTCATCTCTGTCCTTGTTTCCATCCTCTGACTCGTCTCCTTGTCTCCTTCTCTCCTCCAGCTGTGCTTTAACTGCAGGAAGCCCGGTCACGGCCTGGCCGACTGTCCGGAGGCCGACCGAGACGAGGAGATGGGCCGAGGCATCTGCTACCGCTGCGGCTCCACCGAACATGAAATCCAGAAGTGCAGAGCTAAAGTGGACCCCGCTCTGGGTGAGGACATCACTGAGGCTCACAGCTGTTTTATGATTCATATTTTAACTCTTCTTTAATAACATTAAGCTGTTGATTCTCTCAGGTGATTACCCGTACGCTAAGTGCTTCATCTGTACTAAGACTGGACACTTGTCACGATCCTGCCCAGATAATCCTAAAGGACTTTATGCACAAGGTACAAACAGATAACAAATACTCACCACTTTGTAAAGTGATTTAATTTTACACTTGTTTAACTGATCGTTTCTGTGTTTGTAGGAGGTTGCTGTCGTGTTTGTGGCTCAGTGGAACATTTTCAGAAAGACTGTCCTGAGCACCAGGCTGCAAGTGGGTCTCACTGCTACATCTTCAAACTACCTCGCTGTAGAAATGATCTGCCTCTGTGTGGTGTTCACTTCCTCCTCCACTCTGCGTCTCTTATCTTTCATTTCTCTCCTTCCAGCAAACTCGGTGACCGTCGCCTGGTTGTCCAACAATATGAGCGCTGACTACGAGGACGTTCACGTTCCGGTGAAGAAAGCCAAACCCAAACAGACTAAAGTGGTGAAGTTCTGATTCGCCGGGAGTCCTGCTGATTCATCGTTTCACGCCGACTCTGTTCAGGAGCTTCATGTACAGATTTCAGATCAGATTCACCCTCTGGACTCTAACAAACAGACTAATTACTGCTCACATGCAGTGAAGCGTTTCTTCAGACACATTCTGCTTCGCTTTGTGTATATTTGATAAATATCCTTTTAATAAAGTGTTGCCTCTTTATATATATTTACAGTCTGACTTTATTCTGGTGCTGGAATAATACAATTCTGGATTCATTGTTTTAGACATTCAAACTAATTAATCTAACTTGTATTTTTTATCAACAAAACAAAAGACTGGTGATGTCAGTAGATACAACTTCAGTAAAACGAACCCTCTGGATACGAAAACTTGTTAAATGCATCCATGATTTTTACGAGCTCATTTTCCACGTTGGAAGCAGCCTCAGTCTCACTGCACGGTCCATTTAGTAGCTGTTATTTTTATCACATCACATGATCTTCACCCGCTCTGGGAATTTGCCAGACGTGATTGAGCTGCATTATGGGAAATAAAGGGTTCAGTTTCTGCTGTCTTTTCTTTTGTGTTCCCGCAGTATTAAATGAGAATTCAGGTCCTGTGTTAAATACTGAAGTGTGTAAACTAGAGATGGACAGGCTGACTGATTATCTCGGCCGGTCTTTGTCATATTTCTTAGTATTGGTGTGTGATTTTCCTGCCAAATAATTCAACTAATATAAAAATGTGCTTCTTTGTGTTTGATGCAACATTAACTTCCATGTCCAGACCACAGCAGAGAGAGGGACACTGAGAAATCCAAGACCATGAACCACAGAATACTCTGTTATTCTGTGTGTCTGTAACAGTTTGTCTGTTTGAAACATGTCTTTCTGTTTGAGCCATTTCTCCGTGACGTTGAACGGCGCTGCACACTTTCTCTGTGGCAGCTACGGTGATGAGATCGTCCACTCGGAGGCAGCACTGAGCTGCTCTGCTGCAGGATTTACAGAGAGACTTCTGGTGTGAAGGTCATCCTGCTGCTGCTGACGTGATGCGTTCAGGCTGCAGAAGCCTGTACTTTATTACTTTTACTAGAGTAAAGAAGTCGAATGAGTTTTTTTAATGTTAAGTATCTGCACTTCTACTGGAGGAGAGAATGTGTGGACTTTTGCTACATTTCACTTTTCCATACATCACAACGTTACTTCTCTGACTTGATAGGTTACTTTACATTGAATTTGCCCCATTTCTCTCCATTTTGACAGTTGTGGGCATTTGTTTTAGCCACCTCTCTGTAATCACACTCATTTTGCACTTTTGTCCCAATCGCTCGTCTTTCTTCATTTCCTCCAAAGACACAATTATGGATTTCACGTTGTGTTCTGCATTAGGACGTGATTTCAGCACGCGCATCCTTTTTTCCCTTTGAAGGATGTTTTCAGCGCTGCGAGATGGATTTCCTTGGGGGAGTGATGTGAGTCTCCTCTGTGAGCGATCAATAAGGTTGATCATCAACCTCGACTTCATTAAAGAACAGACCCTTAGACATAATGCAGCTCCAACGGACAACAAGGCGACCAGACTGGAGCTCCTTCAGCTGCTCACTCCAGATTTTTTCAAAGATGATAGAAAATTACTTTTTGGCTTTTTGAAAAAATGACCAGTCCACAGCAGACAGCACGTGCCTTATGAATTCAGAAAACGCTGTCCCTGCCAGTGTTTATCTCACCTGTAATGTGGATTTCCAGATCACAAATCAGGCTGCTCTACAACCCCATTGCAGCCTCTGGTGCAGCCATAAAACAAGAGTTACGATACACAGTAAACGTCTGTAGCCCAGTGTCACAAATCAGTGTCACGAATAAATCTGAGGAAGCGCAAAAAACAGGAGGGATTCCACGAACAGGAGAAAGATGTCGTGTGAACAGAGAAGATACAGACCTTTTAAAGTCTGAAAACGCTCGGAAAAGGCAATCTGTCACCGCTCCTGAGTTTACTTCCTCAATTTCACAGTTCCTGGATGGGATCATGATTATGTCATTTGTTCCCACAGAAGCTTGAAAAGAGCCAAAATAGTCTAATATTTCTGTTTGACACAACTTCAGACTACAACAAGGAGTCACAAGGCATCTGAAAATTCAGTCATTGTCTCGTCCCACCGTACTGATGGAAAGTCAGGTATCATTTCTGGAGCTTCACAGCAAAAACAGCATTGTTCTCCTTAACATCTGAAGTGCCTGGGGACCTGTTTTGAAACTTGAAAAACATAAAATGGCTCCGTGCAGCTCTTCGGGTGTGATCCAATTCTCTGGAAGCCCAGATATCCCAAACTGATTTGTATGTTGACCCTGCAGCTCTGGGAAGCCAAAAGGAAAGAAGGGAGGAGGAAAAGACGAAGCCGAAGAACATCAAGTTTACAGAGGTTCCAGTTAAACGGCATCAGTTTTGACATTTTCATCCCTTTCCATTATCAAAAAGAACCTCGTGACATTGTTTTACTGTCAGAAAATGTTCCATACTCGTATTTTTAAGTCTTTCCCCTCCATTTCCACTTCCAGAGGGAACTAATCCCCCGCTGTCTGACCTATAACAGTGACACATCTCTCATCGTGGCTGAAGAACCTGAAAGAGTTGGACTCAGCAGGGACACGAGAAAAACAGCCCTCTGAGAAGTCTCTGGGGAGGAATAAAAACTCGAAGAAGCCTTTCTGAAAACAGACTTTAATGGACCGGATTAGCTGAAGGAGAGCGGAAATATATATCCCATTTCTATTTCCATTAAATAAGATATGTTTTATTGTACCGGTGCGGACAGGTGTACCTGACCAATATTAATTTCAGCATTGTGGGCGGTATCAGAGGCATGTGGATGCTGCGATCAATATCGGAATAACCCTAATTATCAGATCCTTCACTGTTTCTGGAATCGTTTCTCTTGGTTTGTCACGAAGAGCTCAGAAGTGGTTTTACTGCATCGTGAACAACTCTGTATTGATTTGCATTAATCCGATCTAGAATGGCACCCAGGAGAACACAAGGCTCTTTCTCCTTTAATCCAATCAAATCGAATCCAATATCAAACTTGTAACGCAACATTTTTAACCACCCATGACTGCTTAACCTCAATTTCATCAGAACTAGGATCCACATTAAATTGTACTCATCTTTAGATACCAGCCACTGAAATACACAGTTTTTTTTTCAGCAAGATTCCTGCATTATTCCACAAAGAATTAAAGAAAATTATGAAACACTGCCATGTCATGCAATGTTAAAATAAGTGAGAAATATTTTATGGATCCCCACCAAAAGTTAATGGGTTCTATTTTGGGTCAAGATCCATCCTCCATCCAAGTTTTGTTGAAATCTGTTCAGGATATTTTTTGTAGTCCCGCCTACAAACCAACCAGCCACCAAACAAATGGACAAAATAGAACCTCCCCATTGGATGTAATAACAATTCAATCAAAGTAAACAGTGTTTTTCATACATTTTAAAGTAACCCCAGACATTTAATAATGTAATTAAAGAAATATCATATAATTAAATACCTTTTCAAATGTAGTTTTATTGGTAAGATAAAATAAAACATTCAAGCAAATATTTAACAACACAATAATATCATCAAACCTGAAATCATTATTACACTCAGATGTCAGAACTCAGAATTGTCTGTGATTGTTTTGTACAGCGACTATATAAAAATATGTACAGTGTGAGTATTCCTGAGAATTTAAACCGAGTCTTAACTGGAAAAGGAATAAAATGTTCTAAAGCAGCAACATCTTCATAATTACAGCTTGTAGATAATTAACTGTTTAAGTTAAAGTTAAGTTTTACAAAGTAAAAAGCATAAAATGATTAATAGCATTTGAAAAGATTTCCAGTCCAATGCTGATTTGCGTTGCCAGGTTTGGTTACGTAGCGTGGAGTCGCTCCTTCTGGCTCCCTCAGTGTCTGTCCATGTAGTTTCTTATAGCCTTGTCAAAAACTGCTAGGAAGAAATCTGCATCCTCCCTTGTGATGCACATGGGCGGTTGGATGCGGAAGACCTGAGGTTGTGAGAAATAGAAATACAATTAGTTTCTTATTACAATTTCTATTCTTGGCATTACATGCTGAGGTGAGCAGTTGTGTTGGAGCTGTTGGAGGTTTTCTAACACAGACAGTCCACATCCTTCTATTCTTCTACAGACAAAAATGTAGCTGATGCTGGTGATCCTGCAAAATAAAGTGACAGAGGAGAAAGGCTCCTTCAAGGTGAGCGCTGTTACCTGTTTGTAGACTCCTCCTTTCCCTATCAGGACCCCCATGTCCTTCACATCCTCAAAGATCTCGCTCGCTGCCTGAGGAGACAGCGGGGCTCTGCTGGCCTGTGGAGGACAGAGAAGAGGTAAAACAGGTGGATGCGTCCTGAGGCCTGAACATCGCGTATGATGGATGGGATTCACAAGTAGCAGCAGACGGACACACACGGGAGGAAAGCTGAACTCAGTACCTTGTCCTTGACCATTTCCACACCGATCTGCAGGCCTTTTCCACGGACGTCGCCGATGATCTCGTGCTTGTCTCTGAGCTTTGCCAGCTCTGTCAACATGTAGGTTCCCACGTCATGGCTGTTCTGCTGCAAGCCCTCTTCTTTGATAGTCTGTTGAACAAGAATCCATCGGTTAGTGCTTAAAGTCTGACGTAAAAAACAATCGTCACCATTAATTTTGTACCAAAAACAATGTTAATCAGTGGTTTTCATTATTTCGCCAACAGTTTCTATTATTAAAGACTTGTCTCGTCAGAAAAGGGGGCGCAGTGACTTTACTTGAGTCAGCTGTTGAGGGCATGTAGCTGCCTAGCTAACGGGAACCTCGCACAGTGAACTTCTCTCTAGTTTTGCTCCACTGTTCTTGCTTTCCTCCGTGGCTTTTTTCACCACCATTGCATTTCATGTATATATTTATAAAAAGAGAGAAATAAAGCTCTCCAAGGTTAAAATTAAGCTAGCAAGTTAGCATGGCAGGACATCATGTTCGCAGTTTATTCAAAAGAAGCATTTGCAACATCGACTCCTGTCTTTTTAAACCATTGTCAGCACTAGTGTCAAGTTGCAATTGGTCAGCGTGGCATTTCGTAGGTCAAAGAACATCAAACGATGTGAAAAATGTGAATTTTACTAAGTTTACTTTGCCCCCAAGTGTGTTTGTGTCTCTGTCTGATTGACAGCAGCCGGCAGGCTGAGCACCAGCAGGGGAACGAGAGACAAAGCAAACAAACTCAAACTGCAGCTAATTTTGAAAAGATAAGGTCGGGCAACATCTAAACGACATAAAGTAATATTTGCAGGTATGTTTTTATGCTGTTTAATGTGTTCCGTGCTGACCAGCTCATTAGCGAACTAGCCTGAAAGTTAATGCTCTTTTTTCAGCCCAGTGATTATCTCTTTGGCCACTTGTCAACAACATTTGGCAGAGGACAAGATATTGTGTCCATGTTTCTGAGTTGCGGAGATGTTAGCCGGAAAGTTTGTGGTTTGTTTTAAAGTCTGTGTCTCTTGTGTTGTGTAGCAGGTTGTTGTCAGTGTCACTGTCTGCCTGATGGTGTATCTTTGCTGTATGCAAATACAGTTTAATATTTAATCTAAGATAGTATAAATAATCTAACAGTCATGTAACCAAAACACATCAAATATACATTTCTCCCTTTTGGTTTTTCTATATGCAGGATGTGATCTACAGAGCGGACATGTGCTCCTGCAGAAAAGAAAACATGCGATTCACTTTGCTTGGTATGGACGACAATACAAGACGGGATCGAGATAAACTCTCCTGTGCTGATGAAGAAAAGGACTTACATCAATTACAGATGAGCCAACGGCGCAAGCTATAGGACTTCCTCCAAACGTGTTGAAGTGGAAGGCCTTTCCGAAAGATGCCGCAATTTCTGGAAAAGAAATAATTAAACAAGTTCATGCCTCCGCTCACAAATGATTTGTGGAAATGTGTCTACGTGTTTTCGTGTTGGTTTCTGAACTTTTATAATTATGCCACCCAGCAGGGTTTCTCAGGGACATGATAATGAGAGCAGCGGGGTCTCTGAGTGAAGAGATCGTCAGTACATCTTAAGGTTGATTACACTGCTGAGATGGCAACAAGCTATGTATAGCTGGCTGAGCATACCAATCAATGTGTGTCAGAAAATGTTTTTCTAACACACGTAGAAAAACATTTTATTTCATCCTTCTCATCCTTCCTGTTTAAAGTAGAAAATAATGTCTCACAGTATTATCTCACCTGGTGTTGTGACAACAGCTCCCATTGGGAATCCATTACCGATGCCCTTTGCCATGGTGACCATATCAGGCATGACTTCATGACCTTGGAAACCCCAGAAGTGGGTTCCCGTTCGCCCGAATCCGGTCTGGACCTGCCCGGCACAACACGGAACAATTCCTTTCAAATCTCATGATATGTGATGCCAAAACATCAGCGTAGAAAAATGGATGGACGCATCAGATCGATCGCAAAATATCAACATTTGAATATCAGTTTATACATTTTATGAGTATATAGCATGGAAGGGGCTACAGTCGCTTTTCCTTGTGCAATCCTGTATTGTATAATGACAATAAAACCTTGAACCTTGAACCTACTTAGAAAATACAGCTTCTACTAAAACCAAACAGGCCCTGCCAAGAAACACGCTATCACGAAGTTCCATCACGTCCTCACTCTGACTTTTACCTTTAGAGCGTTATACGAGAATAATTGAGGCCAACAGTCTCACCTCGTCGGCAATGCAGATCCCTCCGCGCTCTCTCACGAGTTTGTAGGCCTCCTTCAAGTAGTTTTTGGGGTACTGCGTGGCTCCTCCCATGCCCTGTGCAGACAAAATACATTCACATCTCAGGAGTCCCATGAAGCACTGACACTGAACATGAGAAAGGCAACTGACATGTGACTCAACAGAGTTCTTACTTTTTGATTTTGATTCAAATTGCTCAATAAACGTCCGTTTTATTTGAAAATCTCACATCCATGGCGTACAATCAGTAACACTGAACAACAGAACACAGTACCTGGATTGGCTCTGCAAAGAAAGCAGCAATCCGACTTGGGAGACTCGTAGCGAACGCCTCGTTGAGCTGTCCGATGTACTGATCCTTTGCCATGCACTGACCTGCGGGATCAAAGAAGAAAGTTCCTTTGGTGGCCGTTATAATGAAAATTGCTCGTATAGGAAAGCGAGAGAGACGAGGCGACAAAGTGTCCCTTTAAAGTTCATCAAAAGAAGGAGGCTTTGTCTGACGTTTGGGATTAAAAACTCAGCTCTCTTACTCTGATGACTTTCAGGAAAATACACACACATTTAGCAAATGATCTGCTGTCAAAACCACATGTAATTGATCAATGTGCCCTTTAAGATCAGTTACCAAGGTCTATACAGAAATATGAATTAATAACACACTATACTTTCACCCTGGACCATACATGTGTGTGTGTTTCGAGGCCCAACTGCCTGTGTTTGTGTACCTGGGGCGCAGTTACACTCTCTGATGGTCTGCACAGGAGAGTCCCTGCAGTGGCTTCCTCCCCACAGACCTCTGAACACATCAGGACACATGACCTGTCGATGAGGCAGAAACCGAGTCAGCGGGATTACTCGTGAGTAATGCATTGCAAATAAATCTCTGTCTCCTGCAAAATGTTTATTGATCACACATGCAACGTCTGGCAGCACGGGTGGAGCACACGGTTAAGGCTGTTTGAGCCTTTGAAAGATGCTCGTCTTGTGAACTTGGCCGTGTTTAACACATGAGATACAAAAAACGGTCGGACGGTTACTTCTTTGCAAGCTGCTGCACTGACAATCGTAATCTGACAACGCGGCTGTAATCATTGTCTGATAAGATTAAGACTCACAAGAGGACCACAACACATTGCATCCTGTCAGTGCATCAATATTTCCAGCCTCATTACAATATAAAGAAGAATTTATTTGTTTTGACTTACATGTGTGCAGCCCGAGCTTGTGGCGATGGGGTATTTATATGAGGAGTTGGAGGTGAGACCCATGGTTTGTTGGCTGCCACCATGATACGACCCTCTGGAAGGTCAAAAATAAAACAAACATTCGAACATTTAAAGAAGGAATTGTTACCAACATGTCTTAACTGTCATGTAATTTTAAGGTAAGGTGTACCTGAAAGTGATGATTTCATAATTGCCCGTGTAAAGTCGAGCCATCAGCATGGCCAGGTCGTTGGCTTCTGTGCCGCTGTTGGTCAGATATATCACCTGGAGAGGGAAACACAGAGCAGCAGTCGTTTTTAATTTTAACCCTCGTGTTTATGCAGCGTTCCTGCCCTCGCTTGATCAAAATCCATCGTGGTACCTTGAGAGGATCTGGTAAGTTTGAGGCCAGTTTCTCACAGTACTCGTGGAGGGTGGGGTGGACGTAGATGTTGGTAGTGTGCCACAGCCTCTTCAGCTGCTTCTCTGCAGCTGCGGTCACCTTCCTGTATCACAGGAGCACGAGGCGTCAGAAGAGAATACAAACACGCCAACACTGTGCAGCACGGCAAAGGAAGAAGAAGAAGAAGAAGAAGGGGTCTTACGGGTTGCAGTGGCCGACGCTGACAGTCGCCACACCAGCGAACAGATCCAGGTATCTCCTCCCGTCCACGTCCCACAGCCACTGCTTGTACCCGTGGTAGATGTAAATCGGTCTCTCATAGTAGGTGATGCTCATGGTCACGGGGTTGCAATGCTCCTTGCGGATCTTCATCATCCCCTCTTTGGACAAACCCTAAATTCACATAAATACGAAGGAAAAGAGGGAACAGTGTAGCTTAGCGTCGTATGTTTCGTATGTTATTGGTTTTAATCATTGAAGCCAAGCAGTGCAGTTTAGCTCCCGGCTTACACTTCATTTTGCATCCTTTATTCCTGGTCAGCCTTACCTTGTATTTCTCTCCCTGGAAATCGCATGGCGGCATCTGTGGGAGTTCTGCAGGAGGCTGTTTGAAGGCTGGTTTCTGACATACTGCGCCTTTAAAATTGAGGAGAATTAAAGCAGTTTATTTATTTAATTTTTTCAGAACTTCCCAATTCTAACTATGACATTTCTGTGACAAGCAGTTGTGACGTTTTCCGTGAGAGGTCTTGAAACTTTCGAGCGAATTCGTAAATGTGTGCAGCAATTCACAGATCTGGAACCAGCCTATTTATCATCTGCAGAAAAATATGCACCGGATGTAAAATTGTCCTCACGGTTGATGCTATAACATCCTGAATTAGACGGTCG
This sequence comes from Diplodus sargus, assembly GCA_903131615.1. Classification (NCBI taxonomy): domain Eukaryota; kingdom Metazoa; phylum Chordata; class Actinopteri; order Spariformes; family Sparidae; genus Diplodus; species Diplodus sargus. The sequence continues at coordinate 13,466,517 of CAEMYA010000179.1, read as the reverse complement.
GTGTTTAATCAGACTGTAACCCGGTTGATGGTTTACAGCATTAACTCTACATTGTGCAACGCAGGAATACTACACTTCCTGTTTTTCCAGGTCCACTGATGGCTGGAAAATGTCAGTTAGAACTGGTCTGACTCGCAGACAGATCTTTTTTTTTTTTTTATGATCATGATGCATTTACACCTTGAAGAAAGATTACACTGACACAAACACCTACACACACACACACACACATTAACAGATATATTTAATAGTTATATACTGAATGTCTTGATTATTTTGTGATTTATTTATGTATATTTATGGTGACAGATAAGTATTAAAGTACCAACATTTTTAACTTAATTTATTTAGGCATTCAATTCTACAACTATTTCAGTGGTTATTTATACAGTTTTGGTCCATAAACTGTAATAAAAATAATAATAATAATAATAATAAAATTTTAATAATAACAACAACCATAATAATACAACATAATTTATCAGTTGATTTTAACTTTATATTAATAATTTTAACCTGCTATGTAGATAGTAACCAGACTTATTAAATAAATGTAATGTGAGTTTAAAGTACAACAAAGCAGAAACATAGCAAACAATGGAAATATTCAGCACTCCTTTACTTAGTAACTGTCAAAGAAATATTAATTAAATGTCATCACTGATGCCTTACAGACAAAATCATTTCACAAAAAACTAAATAAAAACAAAAAGAAATAGGATAAAATTAACATATAAGGTAATTACAAAAATATAAATAATTTTTCTGCAGCCTATAGCAGCACATAAATAATGTGACACAGATTATCTTGTGCTTATTTTCTAGTTTCTAGTTCAGAAATTTTGATGTTCACCTGAATCCCTTCACATAATAATCCCACACAGGCTGTTTAAGCATCAGCAGCAGACCCTGATCTACAGATAGGCTCACTCACCAACTCCCAGGTGAAATCTGGCCAAACCAAGTGAGCAGCAGGACTGTCTCATCAGACCTGCATACCGGCCACTTACACAGGAACCAACTTTATGCATGTTGAGCAGGTACAGTACAGAAGGCTCTCAGTTAACCTTCTCCCTTGACTTTTCTTTTTCTACTAACTCCCAAGGATGGGTGGACAGTGCCTAGCCAATGGTACCCTGGTTCAGCCCAGACTATGTGCAAAGATGGACATGACCTCTCTTAAAAAAAAGTGAAGCAAGAACATCCCAATCGCCCTCTGGTGGCTGGCTGATGTATAGGTCACAAGACTTGCCTCCCTCTACCAGTTCAAGGTTTAATTTTTCCTACAAGTTTGGCTTTAATTTGTTATTTAATGTCCAAAAAAGGTGGTTTGTTATTGACAGCTGACTGAGTTGGGCAGGGCTTCGATACTACTCACTGCTGTGCAGACTTGCACAAGATATTTTGGCTGAACTTTTGTACAATGGCTGAAAGTGAAGATGCATTGTCCATCTCATATTGTATGGTCCTACCAAACTACAGTGATTTCTGTGCAACGTCACACAGATAACTAGAACTCAGTAGCACATAACTCCATGCCTGCACCAAGGCCCGACAGTTCCCTTTAATTCAATCAAGGCTTGAACAGTATGACACTTGAAAGCCCTGTTTCACCTTGAATTTTTTAACCACCCTATAACATGCCCTATTTCACGGTGGGTCACTTCTGGGGTTGAGACCGATCCTCCAACCACCAGGTTTGTGAAAATCTATCCAGTCGTTTTTTTATGTAATCCTGCCAAGCAACCAACAAACAAACAAAGGGTCACCGGTGAGAACATAACCTCCTTGGTGGAGGTGAATAAATAACCAGTGGCACTTGATCACCATATACAATACACGCTGACTTGTTGGGAGTTGTTGACTCTTTGAATAAGGCGAGATCTGTTAGGTGGTTCCGGTTCTCCTCTCGTCTTTTCCAGAGAACGCCTTAACCTCGTTTTAAGGTGAGTCGGAGTGTGATTCAAAGGTTCAAGATTCAAGGTTCAAGATGCGCGGTTCAGGTTGTTTACTTGTCATGATACAATGTAGGATTGCGCAATGCAATGCGGCTGCCTGTGAGGACTCAGGAGCTCTTGTTCCTGTGACAAACATGGGAGAAACTGATGGTTGTTTGAAAGTTCATTGTGATCATGATATGGTCACATTTCAATCTGCTACACCCAGTGAACCACAGCGTGAATTCAAGAACAATGAGGAAGGTAAAGGTGACATTTGTCTTCAATAGTATTGGTGAAAAAAAAAGTATAGACGCCTATAAATGTGCAAGGACAACAAATTGGTGAACGAGACTTGTTGCAGAATGTTCAGCTTTACTTGAACTCCGACAACCGCCAAAGATCAACGCCAGGTAGTCTTGGAAGAGAAGGTGAATTCCAGCTAAGGTCAGGAAAAGGGGCAGAAGTCGAAAAGGCCGGACGGCTCAGTTGCACATCGACAGTCTGATGTGAATGGGAATGGGCGGGTCTGCAACGGGACTAATGAGGAAGTGGAAATAGGTGTGTACGTAGGCGAGGGAAGGACTGGTGATGTGATTGGCGGGAACGCAGGTGTAACTGCAGGACAGGAGGGAACTGGCAGGATCTGAAGTGACGGCGGAGTTAATGTGCAGCAAAAGTCAGACAGCAGATCGTAAATGTTTCACAAGAATGAGGCTGATGTTGTGAGGAAGGTCCATGTCCTTCGATGCCCCAGCTGAAGATCAGTGGTTTTCAACCAAGGACTTAGACAGTATATTTTGGCCCAATCCCATTTACAATTTTTGCCCTAACCCCTCATTTTCGAGTAGTGCTATCTTGCCCTTCAGAACAGTTACAAGGGGTAGTTGTAGATATCGCCCCCAATAAAATGGGACAACCCTTCAAGACCCTGATACATTATTCTTAGTCGTCCATGGCGTTATTATAAACTGACATGACTGGACATTTCCAACATGCTGTCCTCACCTGTGGTGTTTTCTCCGACCTTACTGTTGCAATCCTGTTATTATCAAAATGCCATTTATCTGATAGAGATAGAAAAGCATGGCCTCTGCAATTCGTTTGCTTTACGAGATCAATCAAGTCATCAAACAGAAAAGAACACTGCCTCATTACCTCCTAAATAGGGTTTATATTAACAAATCTGTGCTGCTCCCCGACCGTTCAGCACTGCTGTCAGAGGAGCAGTACCAAGGGCAGCAACTTCGCTGCTGGACTTTGGGCTCCATATGCGTTCAAAGGGGGGAATGCAACACTGAACTACGTCAAAATGCGGCAATGTCATGCTCAAATCAGCAAAAACAATGTAATATTAACCAGCTAGCAAGATACCTACCAAGACCTCAGGAAAGTAGGTGTTGTTTTTATGTTTTATGCTTGTTACAAAGAATAGGGTATAATTCAAGGAGTTCTCATAACCCTCGGTTTGAAGTGTGCCTCCGAAAAACCTCAGTTTGGAGGGCCATGTTCCACTTAACACTTCGCCCTACCCCAACAACAATCAGGACATCCTACCCCTGGGTGTGAATACACACAAGGCTTAGTGTCGGGGGCAAGGACTGCCCTGGGATTGGGCCTTGATTTCCCAGAATGCATTATGCATTGCGCCCCCCCGCATGTCAGTGTCTCATGTTTGTTTTGGGACAGGTAGCATCAGTCAATACCAGCAGTTAGCAAGTCTTTCAAAAGCAAGGAAGCATTGATCAAAGGTAGCGTGGCGTTCTGCTGTCTCTTATCACAGATCTACTGCTACAGTCTCACACAGGAGCAGCTCCTTTCTGTCAAATGTTGTCAGAGCTGATCCCGTTTGAAAGGGCATCTTTAAAATCCATGACTGTCAGACTCCAAGAGGAAGGACATTTTTCTGATGCTTGAAGTAAATTAAATGAACAGTCTGAGCTTGTACCTACATGCTAATGTTGCTACATCCATTTTCTGACAAAGCTTGTGTATATCTGTGTTTGCAGGAGGGGCAAACTGTCTATAAATGTATCCGTTCTAAGTCAATATAAGAATATTTAACAATTAGAGATTGAAAAATGCTGCTGTTTAATTTTCATACAATAGTTGACATTTGGAGCTAAGTATACAACAGGCTACTGTACAGTGTACATAGACATGTGCAATACAGTTCTGTTCGTGTACTTATAGATTGTGATCATGACATCTTATGAAGAATCATTAAAAAATTCATGACCATGAAAATGTGTGGAAACCCCAAACACGAGCTCTATCGTCTCCAGACTCCCTTAAAAAAAAAAAAACACTCAGTTTTGGAACTTGATAACTTTGTGAAACGCTTTCTACAACAAATTCTTGACTTCTACAGGCCAAATTCAGCAAACTTGTATACATAAAGGTCTTTCTTACTTTGTATAAAAAATGTTGTATCAGTTTGTTCCACTTATGTAGCTGTGGATTTGCATGTAGAGCAGTGAAGTGACATCCGATTACAAGCAGTCATTGGAGACACATGTTAATAAAGGTGTGAACTGATGGGCTTAAAGCTGAACCAATGTGCTCAGATCAATCGGACGGATGGTAATACTGAAACTGAATGGCCTCCTGTTGAAAGACTGAAGGATTAAAGTGATAATTAAAACCACAAACAGTAAGAACTGACAGTATATGTACCTGCAGGGGGAAGTGTGACCAATGTGCAATGGTACAAATGTTGCAACTCCCCTCCAGTTAATTAAAACTGAAGAAGCCTCTCGGATGAGTCCAGTTGTCTACGATACTTAGAAGTACAAATGTTTGGTCCTTAAACTCACAGATCCATTATTATTATTACATACACATCTATAATCAGTAACAAAGAACATCATTAGAAAATTACAGATTGTAAAACAATCATAAAACGTTACATCCAAGCTCGATTCACAAGATCCAAAAGAGCCAAATGAACGTCATTCGTTAGAAAGGCAGTGTGCAATATCTTTTCTTTGTGAGGTATGTTAGGTCTTCTAATTAAAACATTTGAACTTAGCTACCCCTTACAGTTGCTATGCAAGGCTCAAAAGGTCACAGTGACGAATACTGACATTTTAAACATTTTTTAAAAAATGCATTCCAGTGCTGAGCCGGCTCCCAGGTTTGGTCCTTGCCGTTGAGCGATCCAGCTGACCTTTCATCTTCTGTCCATGTAGTTTTGGATGGACTTGTTAAAAACTGCCAGGAAGAAATCTGCATCTTCCCTCGTGATGCACATGGGGGGTTTGATGCGGAAGGTCTGAAGTGGTGAGAAAACAGAAGACAAGATCGGGGGGGATTGTCAGAGCGCCAGAGATTACCAGGAACATGTGTAACCTAGTCAAGTGTCACAGCCTGACGGCAGGGTCGGCACTTCAGATGTTAGTATTAGTAATGTTGGTAAGATAGGGTTAAAGGTAATGTAAACAAAAAACAGATAAATTGGTTCCTGGTTCATGTTCTGTCCTGGTTTTGCTGATACTTTAAACATCTGAGCTGCAGCACTATTATCTACCATTTACACTGTCGCTGTCCTGTATTTTATTGCTCCTGTATTGCTATTTTATCTCATTTATTGCGTCATCGATACTTTATTTATTGTTTTTTTTATTGCACTGAATACAGAAGCTGCAAACTTAATCCTGTCTGACCTCTCCAATGACAATAAAGAGATACATCGTTTCTAAATTTCGACAAAACGGAAACCCAGAGGAACGATTTGTTTATGTCAGAGAGCAACACGAGGAGGGAATTATTGCTGCAGTGCGTTTTGACTCTGTAGTGGTTGGACTATTACAAACATTAGCTCCATATCCAACATTCAATCTTAATATGATAAAAATTTTCTTCAGCCTCCGACCGCTTCACACCCAAATTGTCTGTTTAAAGTGATATACAAGAGCAGAGCTGAAGGCAAAATTACCCAAGATGGACACCAGTGTTTGTAAACGTATTCAAAATGCTTCACGAACATGTTCGTTCAGCTTATTTAACATGTTTCTCTTGTTGTTTTCAACAGAAATACAGAAGCTGGGCGCTGTTACCTGTCCGTAGACTCCTCCCTTCCCTATCAGGACTCCCATGTCCTTGACGTCCTCAAAGATCTCACTCATCGCCTCAGCAGGCAGCGGGTCCCTGCTCACCTGTGAACAGTAGAGGAGAGGTGAGAGGTGAATGTTACTGTAATTTAACTAACTAACATTATGAAGACTTACACCTGCTGCCCCCTAAATTGCTAATTAGCTACACAAAGAGGCTACACATCCGAATACTGTCATTGCCAACTTCATTTCCACTATTACTCTAACTACATTTACAGTAAGTACATTTACAATTTCCAGGTTAATAATAACATTGCCATTGAGCGATAAGCAGTTATGCTGTCGGTCAATCAGTTACTAATCTGGACTGTAAACTTAATTGTATTTTTCACATAGGAAATGGGAGTGGTGACATGCAACAGTTCTCATTAGATGATAACTTCACATTTCTTTGTGATGGACACCTACAAGATGTCATTAAGTACACAATTCATTTTTGGTGTTCATGTGACGTTCAGAGCTGTTAAATTCTCACTTTTGAGGCTGCAGTTTATAGTTTTAGACTGCCTTCCTTTTAGTCAGTCTTGGTCTATGTCTATCATTTGACTTTGATTCTTTCCACCCATTACCTGGTCTCGCTAAATACTCGGTATTAAACCCTGAGGGGTGTGTCATAATGCAATCACTTGTCTACTTGACCTCATTTATGTACATCAAAGGCGATAATCTGCCCTGTAAGATTGTTTGGTCGGTTTTATGAGAAGTTTTTCTGCCTGAAAACCTTTATGAGGTCAGCTGATATGGCGCACAGGTGCTTGAAGACTATTTTCCTCAGCAAGTCGTGTTGATTGGATTTTGCACACGACTCGGATGCAGGCAATGAGAATTTGTGTCAAAAGAGCGGCCAGAGGTTTCTGATTTTTACTTAGAAGCTCAGTGAATTTATTGTTTTCAGGTATTTAAAGGAATAACTTTAGTTTGGGTAAGGGAAATAAAACCGCTTGCTCAGGTTTAGGCATCAAAATGACCTGATTAGGCTTTCGGAGAAGATCATGGTTTGGGTTAAAAATCATAAAATCATCTCTGAGGTTACTAGTGATAAAACAGGCAATGCCGGCGGATGAAAACCAAGTTTAAAGGGAGTCTTGTAGGTTTTTCATACATCTTGCAATCATTCTCATTGCTACTTTCCAAAATTTTGTTTTGTTTACTGCAAACAGATGCTGCAAGTGTCTTATAAGGACATATGCAAACAAAGGAAAATATGTTGTCAACATTAGACTGTTAACAACACTGAGAGAGCAGGACAGTTACCAAGTCAACAAAACTGAATATTACACATCTCACTAAAGTTGTATTAACTCCTCACCAATTGTTCTATTTTCTTCCTGCACTGGTGCTTCCCTTTTCTGGCTGTTTGTAAATACAATGGTGTCAAAAGAATTAAAAAGGAAATGTCTGAACTTCAGTAGTACTGCAGCTGAGATTTTTTCCCTCCACAGTTACAGATGGTCAATGCTGCTCAGGCTAATGGTTAACTGGGGCACTGCTGAACCCTGCCCCCCCCCCCCGGTGGGCACAGCGCAGACACACACGTTGTCCGGACATGTGAGGAGAGGCGAGTGTCACCTCTCCTCAAAACTCAATACCTTGTCTTTGACCATTTCCACACCGATCTGCAGGCCTTTTCCGCGGACGTCACCGATAATCTCGTACTTGTCTCTGAATTTTGCCAGCTCTGTCATCAGATAGGTGCCCACGTCGAGACTGATCTGCTGCGCGCCGTCCTCTTTGATTGTCTGTTAAGTGCACTCAGTTTAGTGTTCAGGCGCAGCTACAACAGGAATGTGCAGATGTACACTGGAATTTTTTATACAAAATGGACATTATTAGGTAATTATGTATTCTTACATCGAGCACTGATGAAGCAATCGCGCACGCCACAGGATTTCCTCCGAAGGTGTTGAAGTGAACCCCCTTGGCAAATGAGGCTGCGATTTCTGGAAAACACGAGAGAAAAAACAAACAAGAATAAACAAGATCAAATCTCCACCCACCGCCGCTCCAAAACAAAAAGCGTGGCCAAAAAGGAGATTCTGTGCTGCAAATGATTCACGGAGATTAAAGTGTGTCATGTCTCAGTGCCTTCATTGAAATGCCACCAAGTAAGACATCAAGACAAGAAAACACTTTGGTCTTTTCATGTACTAAAGGTCGATCACTAAGAGAGGGCTCTGGCAGCTAGCTTAACAAATAACACAAGGAACAACATATAATCTCACGTGGACACGAAGGTCATAAATGCGTCAGATCAGCTCTGGCACATAGAAAAGAAGGTAGAGAGCAGCGCAACAAGAAACAGAGGTGAGAGCTCTGTCGTTTTCTAAGAAATCTATTGCTATAGTATTGAACTGTGGTACTTAAGGGCTTTCTAATAACCATCTGTGTTCTCTATTAAGTGGTGCACTTCAATACTATAATCATTCTGTCTTCCATCTTCAGCAGGGAGCCTGAAATCGTTGTGGGTGAAGTGGTGAGTAATAGACAGAGAATCTATCATTGCATTCAACTGAAGTGATAAACTCCTGTTGTGTTGAGCCTGTTTAGAGGAGGGAAGGCCGAACTGTCTTTCATGTCTTTTACTTACTTAATGGTTGTAATAGTGTTACATATTTTATGGCTGCATTTAATTTACATCTAAACAAAGTTCTTATAGGATAAACTCACCTGGTGTTGTAACAACAGCTCCCATTGGGAATCCGTTGCCGATGCCCTTCGCCATTGTGACCATATCAGGAATGACATCATGACCTTGGAAACCCCAGAAGTGGGTTCCTGTTCGGCCAAATCCAGTCTGGACCTGACGGGTGCAAAACAGATTCAAGTTTGTGCAGTTTTAAGTCAGAGAGGAGGAAACTCACTCATCTACTAAAACAGAAATATGAATATGAAGGCAGAATCTGTAGGCAATGGACAAGAGTTTTATATTGGAAGCGTTTTGGTTTCCATTTAAAGTCCACATAAATATTGAAAATATTTGAAATGGTAATCTAACCTCATCAGCGATGCAGACCCCTCCTCTCTCTCTTACGAGTTTGTACGCCTCCTTGAGGTAGTTTTTAGGGTACTGGACGGCTCCTCCGACTCCCTTTACGAACCAAAACACAACTTCATGTCAAAGTTCCTTCATAATTAACCCAGGAACATGCCAACACTACGGTACATTCATGGTATATAGTCCATTTTGTTAATATTCAGTTGGCAAATCAACAGGTCAGACACACACAAGCATTTATAACATGTTAACTAAAGATCACATTTCTTTTAATATAGCACCTGAATCGGTTCTCCAAAGAAAGCAGCAATTCGACTCGGAACGCTCGTAGCAAATGTCTCTTTGAGCTGTCCAATGTATTGATCATTCGCCATGCAATGACCTGTGGGATAAAGCACAGAGAGGTCCCTCAAATACAGACATTAGTGCACAAACTGAAGAAATGCTTGATGAGTGATGGATGTTGAAAAGCTGATGCTCAACTGGTCTGTTGCTTTATTTGTATGGAGAAGTAGCTGAAGGAGAATGAAGAGTTGGAAAAAGAGAAACAGTCTCTGAAGAGAATGAAGGGGAGCTGAATAAAAGTCGTAATAAAGATGTGAAACATTGTTCCTGGCTTAAAGTATGAATAAGTCAATACAAGTCGAAAAAAAAGTTCATGAAAAAGTCGGACAGGGATGAAGGACGCAAAACACAGTGTAAGCTGGGAGCTAAACTGCATCGCTGGCTCAACTTTGCATGAAGAAGTAGCTGGAGAAGTATTATAATGTACAGGAGCTAAACTGCATAGCTGTCTTAAGTTTGAATGAAGACACAGCTAAAGAGTATGAATAATTGAGAAGAGCTAAACTGCATTTTTATAATTGCTGGGAGTATTTTTGTTATTGCATATCGCCATACTTTCCACATTTTCGCACCACTTAAATGGTTGTTATTGATTGATATGATGTAATAGTGCGGTATAGCAGCTGTTTGTTTTGTGCCATGTTAAAACATTTGCAGCTGTACCATTTGACTGAGAAGCAGGCATACTATGCAGTTAAAATTCCTGAAAAGAAGTTAAGGGGTAAATGATCAACAGTAAGAGACTTTGGACTTTATTTAGTATTTCTTTTTGTCGCAGTTACAAGTGACCTGTTTTACCTTCAGGCCTTTTAGGACGATTTTAAAGAAATCAATACAATCTGCGAATTGCAGCTCCATGTATAAATACATATATAGCTTTAAGCTGTCTGAGAGGTCTGTTCAGAAAAATACAAAAAACAGGTAAACACTTTCAAATGTCAAACGTCTCAGCGTTCACCTGAGCAAAACATGCATCTTTGATGTCGTCTTAAAAAGGAACAAAATTAAAACCTCCACGAGCCAATTTATCAATGTGCATTAACAGAGCACAGTAAATGAAAGTAGGGTTAATGTTTTGTAGGAAGATTGCAAAAGGGATCGTAATGCTTAATCTCACTGATAACAGTCTTGTTTTTTCCGGTTTATGGGAGCAGAGCGAGTGTGTCGAGCCGCGGCTGCGACGTGTGTGTGTACCTTGGGCACAGCCGCAGTCTCTGATGGTCTGCACAGGAGAGTCCCTGCAGTGGCTTCCTCCCCACGGGCCTCTGAACACATCAGGACACATGGTCTGTGTATTGGGCAGAAACCTAGTCAGCTGGATCAACCTGACAGCAACAGTCACTCATAAGTAATGTAGCACGAAAACAGCTTCTCCTCTGTTCCCTGTGAGACGTATCCCACACGCATCTGCCTGTTTATATCATCATGCTTTATCTGCCTTCACTGAAATAAATGTTAACTGATGCATACATACATTTGTGCAGCCTAAACCATTGGCAATGGGGTATTTGTATGCTGCGTTGGAAGTAAGACCCATCGTCTGTGGACTGCCACCGTGGTATGATCCTCTGGAAGGCAAAAATCAATCAGGAACATTTTAGACTGATGGTAATTAGAAACTTTTATTTGCAGTAACGACAGACGATGTGTATGCTGACTGATTATAAGAATATAATACACACATACTTCAACAAAGAGTACTTTTTCATTTCCTGTTCTTGCCATTAGAGGATCTATTTATGTCCTAATAGCATCTTGGATTAATGGAGGACAAACAAATCAAAACAAACGATCACAAAACCAATGAAAAATTCTTTTAAAAATCCAATAATGGGCTGCGGAAAAAAGGAAAACACTGGCTCTGAATTTTTAGATTTGAATTTTTAAGAATAAAAGTACCTGAAAGTGAGGATGTCAAAGTTGCCTGTGTGAAGTCGAGCCATCAACATTGCCAGGTCGTTGGCTTCTGAGCCGCTGTTGGTCAGATATATCACCTGGACGGGGAAACACAGACCAGCAGTATTTTAGTATCAGTGAAGGCTTCTGTCTTCAACTTATCCAAATACAAAAAGGCACCAAGATACCTTCAGAGGATCTGGGAAGTAGGAAGCCAGTTTCTCACAGTACTCATGGAGAGGCGGATAGACGTAGATGCTTGTGGTGTGCCACAGTCTTTTCAACTGATGCTCTGCAGCTGCTGTAACTTTCCTATACGCACAGATATCAGGATTCAAATATAAGAACAGCGATGAAAAGGTTAATTCATTTACAAACTGTATTCAGTGAAGGAAAAAAACGGAGCTTACGGGTGGCAGTGGCCCACGCTGACAGTCGCCACGCCGGCAAACAGATCCAGATATCGCCTCCCGTCCACGTCCCACAGCCACTGCATGTGTCCCTGGTGGATGAACACTGGTTTCTTATAGTAGGTGACCTTCATGGTCATGGGGTTGCAATACTGTCTGCGGATCTCCATCATCCGCTCCTTGGACATACCCTGGACAGGGACAAAAATACAGGACAGGAGTTACAGTAAAGGATCATCTTTAGGGGTGTTAACCCAGGATTAAATGCCCCAAACAATGCACCACTATTGTTTTAAATGTATGAATATGCACTAAAAGCTTTGTGAGGTGAGTCAAACTTCTTTAACACCCCTACTCAGACACTGGTACCACTTTCAAAGAGCCAATACAGTAATTTGTGACCACAGCTGCTTTTTCCGCAGCTGCTGTACCAATTTACAGAGAGATAAAAGAGATAAAGACCTGAGGAGAGACTCAAAGCTGAGCCCAGTCCAAGACTGCGACTGGTGAGGACAGACTGCGCTGAAATCTATCATCAGTAATGCTGAAGTAAAAGTAATAATGTTCTGTTTGAGGAGGCGGGACGAGAGCAGAGCGAAGTGAAGTCAGAGGCTGCATGTGTCAATGTTTATGTCTGTGTGGGTGTGAGTGTTGAATGTTCTTGTGCACAACTGAGGTCATCACTGAAGAAGAACATGGGTATATATATATATATATATATCTATATATAAATACCACAGGATCATGAAATTGTGTGCATCGAATAAAGCGCTTCATTTATCACTTTCAGTGCATTTGGGCCTTGAAGACCTTTCTTGTCCCTTTAAGCTATCAAAGCTTTTAACAATGGCACAATCATGATGCATTCCAAAGTGGCCTCTTCCCGACTTTAGCCGCGGGCTTGCAGACTTTGTTCCAGCGGTAGCCCCTGGCAACCCCCGAGTTTCGCGGGGTTATCGCTAAAAGTTGCCAGGTTGGAACTTGAGTGAAAGCAAAAGAAAAGCAAACATGTAGATACGCATCATTCCTCGGAGGTAAACATTAGTTATGTGTTTTTCAACAAATGTTTAACCCGGGGGCGAGTAGAAATGCAGTGTGAACCCTGAGGTTAACGATGTGTGTGTGTGTGTGTGTGTGTGCGTGCGTGTGTGTGTGTGAGAAAAGAGGCCAAGTCATCCCATCGTCAGCTCTAAGAATGTGCAGTGCAATGAAAAACCCCTTTTTCAAGCTGGGTTGTGTGCATGCATGAGTCTGTGAAAATGTCTCTGTGAATGAAATATTTACTCAGTCTGACATATTAACATCTTCATTTATTACTGAAGGGATTACAGAACACAGCGGTGCAATAAAGAGAGGATGTATGAAGATGTTTCTTTTACCTTGTATTCCTCTGGTTTGAAATTGCACGAGGGCATGTCCGGGATGTCTGCGGAGCTGTGGTCTAAGGCGGATTTCTGACATGATGCACCTGTGGGATAAATGTGATTGAAGTTCAGACAGCAAGTTTAAAAAGACAGCCGGTCTTTGAGGAGCTACATGAGCTGACGGCGTTACTCTGCGGAGGCTGATCAAAGCGCTGCTGTGACGTTTTCTGTTAGTCAGCTGTGAAACAACCTGTCAGATCTGACGACTCTCATCTTCCTTTCTATTATCACCTATTGGTGATTCAGGGCTGTTGCTCTGAAGCCTCCAGTGTGGCATTTTGGCTGCCTCCATTTTGTTTTTGGAGAAAGTATTGACCAAATTACAGCAATTTATAAAATATGATCCTCCTCCGTTGATCAAACTAAATGTGATCCACACATATCAGTTGTACCGTTACCGTTATGTTTACCGTTTAAATATGACCCAAACAACTGTAACAATATATTAATATGTACAATTTACTTAACTTGTACTTTTGTTACTTTTATTGCCAGAAAATAACTTTTGTGACCGACATATATTTAATATCAGATACTTTAAGACTCATACTCAAGTCATTTACTGACTCCATTACATTTACCTGATAACTAGAGTTATTGGTTACTTTACAGGTTAAGAATGTATTTTACTTTTGAAACCTTTATTGCCAGATAAATAACTTTTGATACATAAGTATATCAACTTAATACATGTACAATTTGCGTTACTTGTATTTTGATACTCCTTCACTGCATTTACTGCCAGAGATTTGATGTCAGTACATTTAATATGCACTTTTACTCGACTACTATTCCTTTGGGTGACTGTCACTATCACCAAAGTAATATATTAACACGATATCGTTACTTCTACTCACTTCTTGGTACTTTGTCCAGCATGTGTTTCACAAGCAGTGTTTCAGAATTAGAGCCACACACACACACACACAGACTAAACGGATCACACCATGTTCGGGTCGCAGCAGTAACAGACCAGCTGCTTCTGCTTCGTCTTCATGTTAACTCACCACTTGCCAAGTGGAGTTGGGACGAACCGGGCCGACAGCAGAACTGTCCTGTTACAGCTGCCCGGCGGCCACTGAGGCGGGACACAAGTTTAAACATGTTGAGAGGACACTCAGGACACACGGCTCTCTTCCTGCCTCCACTCCGCAGCACACTTCACGATTTTCCTGTCTTTCTAGAAAACCTGTCGGCGCGCGGCCACTGAACCCGAATGTATCCCGGCTACGTCACGGGGTGCGTGCACGCGCACGCTCAAAAGATTTGTAAACAAAATGTCACGTGGCATCAATGTTGTTTAAAAAAAGGACATACAACTCAAACCTGTGTAAAAGTAAAGAGGGAAAAAAATAACATAAATATAAAAGTAAAAGTCTCAATGTATCTGATGTCAAACTTGAATACAATTTTCCGCCAATAAACGTGTCAGAAGTATTCGTAAAAGTACATTTAAAATATATTTCAAGTAGAAAATAACTCCAAAATCATACTCGAGTAAAAGTAAAGATGTAGTGTTCAGATATTATTTTGGTAAAAGTGAAAGTCACCCATACAGTAAATAATAATTCGATATCAAATATACTATATTACATACTAATAGTTTTCTGGCAACAAATACACTTAAGAATGAACGTAAAAGTAAATAACACTATTCAAAGTCATATATATATATATATATATATAT